>JAOTOL010001559.1:835000-1122500 GCA_034440575.1 Imbricaverruca yamaguchii
CAGTCCCTCGTCACTAGTGCGGACAGTGTGATGACGCGAGGTCCAGTCCCTCGTCACTAGTGCGGACAGTGTGATGACGCGAGGTCCAGTCCCTCGTCACTGGTCCGCTCTCGGTTCGGCCGGGCATCGCTGTCTGACTAGATCTCTGCCCGGCTTGTATGACGAGGATCTCGGTCCATTTGCCATCGTTGTCTGGCCGGATCTCGGCCCTGCCTGTTGCCCGGTATCGTCAAATGTCTGCCCGGTCCATCGCCGCAGGTTGGCGGCATCTCGACCTGGTCTGCCGTCGTTGTCTGACTGGATCTCGACCCGGTTTGCTGTCATTGTCTGACCTGATCTAGATCCGGTCTGCCACTCTGGGTGGCCAGATCCTGACCCGGTTCATCTAATTGTGTTCCGGCTTGGTCTGCCGTCGGTTGGTGACCGGGTTCCGGCTCGGTCTGCCGTTGGTCACCTGGTTCCGGCTCGGTCTGCCGTCGGTTGGTGACCGGGTTCCGGCTCGCTCTGCCGTCGGTTGGTGACCGGGTTCCGGCTCGGTCTGCCGTCGGTTGGCCGCCGCCGTGAGGAGGGTCATAATCCGGTTGTCGCTCGGATGTCGTCGGGTCCTGAGTGTCACTGATGTGTGCTCATTTGCCCACGCTTCATGTGCCATTCATCTTAATCGTCTCAATTTACCCGACATTCAATGTTCTCATATGTAAAATAAATACAGGTGCAGTGTAGCTGTTGGCCACATCGGCAGTTAGCGTACGATGGAGTGCTGCTACGGCAGCACTGGTGGAGCATGTCATGAACATGCACACCATGTGAACTTTTTCATCTGACTGGTGTTGTGGGTTTGGTGACGCGTCATTTGGCAGTTGAGACTTCATTAGATGCATACCAATAAAATGATCATTATTGTTCTATTCATTGCGATTAAAGCGGTCACACTGAAGAGTATTGTCTCTTGTGCGTTCGTCGAACATACATGTGAAGTGAATAATTAATACACTAATTAACATCTCGGCATAGGGATCACTGCCAGAAAAAAGGCTACTGCCGTTGCCAACGCGGATGCAAACACACTCAGCATTGTCTCCGTGGTAAGCACATCATCCAGCAGGAATTACACATGTGTAACAGTTGGGAAAGCTGGGATTTGCGGCGATGCCTGATGCCTGTCTCAAAAGGAATGTCGTCGCTAAATGGCAACCTATGTAATCCATGAAGACGATCTTTCTGTCAACTGGTACTTCATGCAATTAAGTTAGACAAGGGTGCGTAGCAACGCTCATACAAGCATCGCGTTCGTGGAAATATACCCATTAACACCCTGAGATTTTGGGAGAGTTAGGTGGAGAATTTCATTTCATGCAAAAGCTTATGTTTGGTGTATACCATCACATAATTGAAGACGGTATTTTATCACAAAACGTTGCAAAGGTGCGCTTACTGCATACTTATCCGCCTGCAACACCAAGGAAACCATTTTTTTAAGCTGTGGTGTTGACGATGGCAACATTATTTATATATGTATATATAAATATATATATATATATATATATATATATATCCTCTCTCTCCCTCTCTCTCTCTCTTTCTCTCTCTCTCTCTCTCTCTCTCTCTCCCTCTCCCTCTACGTCTCCCTCTACCTCTCCCTCTCCCTTTCCCCTCCCTCTCCCTCTCCCTCTCCCTCTCCCTCTCCCTCTCCCTCTCCCTCTCCCTCTCCCTCTCCCTCTCCCTCTCCCTCTCCCTCTCCCTCTCGCTCTTGCTATCGCTCTCTAATGAGCTGGCCTTAATCAAACGATCGAATCACCCACTCCAGCTCTCCGTTGCAGCGGGTAATGTCATTACAAGTGCTATGTTGTCAGCTGGGCAGGCGAGGCCATTGCCCCGTGGCAATGTCGCTCGCTGACAACTCACGTTGCGATGTCGTTCGCTCACAACTCACGCGAATATCTCAGCCGGTCCGTTGTGCGGGAAGTCGAGCCGAGCTGCTAACGCCTGCGTTGTCTGGGCTGCGGCGAGGGAGGCGTTGCGGTGAGAGCCTGGTGCAGTATGCCGCCCCCAACGAAATACCGGCTCTGTCGTGGTGGTACAGTGAGTCATCTCCAGAAATTGGCAGAATCCAAAGTCTGCCAAGGTTATAAACTGCCGACATCATCTGCCGAAATCACCGATGTACCAGCTACACCAGGGTGGTACATGGAGTGGTGACCCAAATGGCGCAACTGTTTCAAAGTAGATGGGAGCTGGGCAACAACCATTCTGAAGTGCATAAATTATTTCCAATTTCACGTTGACCATAAGATCAATGTTAAGATTGTACAGAACTCGAGGTCGTTGCTCCCAGACCATGACGGCAAAGTGGGCCCCTACTGACATTAGTGGTAAGCCAGCTCTGCCATGGCGGCACAGTGGGTCCCTACCGACATTAGTGGTAAGCCAGCTCTGCCACGGCAGCACAGTGGGTCCCTACCGACATTAGTGGTAAGCCAGCTCTGCCATGGCGGCACAGTGGGTCCCTACCGACATTAGTGGTAAACCAGCTCTGCCATGGCGGCACAGTGGGTCCCTACCGACATTAGTGGTAAACCAGCTCTGCCATGGCGGCACAGTGGGTCCCTACCGACATTAGTGGTAAGCCAGCTCTGCCATGGCGGTACACTGGGTGGTAACACTGTCAATAACTTTCTTCCAGGATTACATACATTGCAACTGATCAGACATTCCAACCGAGTCTTTTCGAAACTTGGACATTTAGGCTTTCGATCACTTCTGCCATGTTTTGAGGACGTGATTGCAGCACATGATGCGTACGATATAGGGCTTAACTTTCTTTCTGGGCGATATGTTTCTGTGCCTCGTCGAAGCGTGGCTAGATTGTGCAATTGATGGTAATTTTCTGATATCTCCTGGGTATAGAGTAGTGAGGCATGGCCAAGAGTGGTCATGTGACAGCCGGAGAGCTGGTACAGTCTGTGTCATCTACCAAGAGAAGACTTCTGGATACATTGGCGGTGTCCGACACTGGTTCTCCCCCGCAATATATATATATATATATATATATATCGTCTTAAACTTTGATAAGTAAAAGCAGTGCAACTGTTCCGTGTTACCCTAACTGGAGGTAAACGTCATAGAATTATCATAATGTCACATGTGTCATAGCATAGCACAGTTATTTTTGTTGCACAGCAGTTTTGCTCACCTTATGCCACATATATCCATTCAGCACGGTATCGTATAATCCACTACCATTAAGGTGGAGTATCGTCCGGCTCCGGGGCGTGCACGTCAAGTGTCACGTGATCGCGTGACCCGCGGCAGGTCGAGTCTGTGCTGGCCCAGTTTCTCACTAATATCTTCGGAGGAGGGGACACTGGAGGCATGCACCCATCTCGATGGAAAGATGCTGCTCTCCGTCCAGGAACGGCGTCCGTTCAGGACGGCTCGAGAGCATTACCTCCCGCTCAGGTGATTTTGTAAGCCCACTTCTTTACAGGGAGACGCCCTTCAGTATGATCAAGTGTACCCCTCCGCCCCCCCCCCACACACACACATACACACACACACACTCAAATATTATTTTCGCTGAAGACGACTCCGAGGACAACCCCCCCCATTATGACACTCCTGGACAACGCGCAATCTCATCTTCTGAATCGCGTTCATAAACATGACACTCCGGGGAACGAAACAAAAATAAAAAAACACCCTAAGGCACAAATGTACGAACTATTCAAATGACAGAAGAAAAAAATGTTGCGTCAATTACAGAGTTTAGCCTTATTACAAAAAAAAATAGCTGCGGGCATCGATCGAAGAGTTTGTGACCCTTCTGGATCCATCCATGTGCTGCGGCCTGTGGCTTGCAGCCAGTGCTGAAACCTTTGACTAAGGGGGGGGGGGGGGGCGGCGCCCTCATCAAGCATTTTGTAAAATAAAAAAACAACGTTGTCAGACACATTTTAAATATATAGCAACAACACACAGAGAGCATAGTACCTAGTGTTAGATGGGTTTGTTCGACCCGCATCCCAAAGGAAATACAATGAGTGGAGACTCAGCATGTCTCAAGAAAGTATCTAAAACCATAGTTTTGGACCGCTTGGACTTGGATGTACCTCTTTGTTTGGGAATGGAAAAACCGATTTCGGAAAACGCTTCGAATTTGAACAGGGTTGTAGCGCTCTGTTTATAACAATTTGAATCCCATTACATGCTTTCTTATTTCGAGAAAATGGCATTTCAGTGCAACACATCGGCCAACAATCGGCTCCTCTTGCCCCTCCCTGCTCCTGGATCCGACAGTGGCGATTCTGGATAAAGACTGGTGAATCCAAGGCACCTTCGCTTTGATGGTACACCAACGTTCGCCTTCAAGCCTTGACGGCGTTGCATTTTTCTCATCTCATATAGCAGTAATTGGTGGCGTCAGGCATGTTTGAATGGCGTACAAGGCGGCGATACTGAGTTGCGTTTACTAAGCGATGTAAATGTGATGCCATCGCCAATCTTTCCGACAAAGCGTAGGATGTGTTTCTATGCTCGCCCCGCACTCCTTTAGGGCCTTCCGCAGAGAAGCTGCTAGAATGACGAACCAAGACAAATAATGTCGATGGTTCGACGAAGACGTACCTCTGGTAGCTGAAGCAAAGAAGAACCCCAGAGCACCCTAGGCAAGCACTCCTGCGACTTGAGGAGAAGGAAGTCCACCCATTCCAACTTCTCTCTGTCTCCCAGCTAACCTTTACCCTCCCCTCCCCTAGGAGGAAACCAATTGGAGGCGAGCTGACTG
Organism: Imbricaverruca yamaguchii; assembly: GCA_034440575.1. Lineage (NCBI taxonomy): Eukaryota > Metazoa > Arthropoda > Thecostraca > Neoverrucidae > Imbricaverruca > Imbricaverruca yamaguchii. The sequence goes on from JAOTOL010001559.1 coordinate 839,784, forward strand.
CTTTCGACCATTGTGGATGAGGCTGGGACCAAAAGGGGAAAGCTCGGCCCAAGGCGCAACGAAACTAGATATTTTTCACTAAGTAGGGTCACCTTGCCGTTGGGGTGGGCCCGACCAGAACACTGACACCCACACTGGCGCGTAACGCCCACTTTGAGCAAGGCGTCTTCCTAGTAGGCACCGACACTGAACTACACTACATCATGTCACAACTACACTATCACATGCATGCATGCACGCACGCACGCACGCACGCACGCACGCACGCACGCACGTGCATACATACATACATGCATACATACATGCATACATACATACATGCATGCATACATACATACATACATACATACATACATGCATGCATACACACACACACATATATATATATATATATATATATATATATATATATATATATATATATATATATATAGACATATATACATGTATATACATAAACATACATATATGCATAACCTACACACATACACACTTAAGCTACCATAAACTTTGATGCGCAGGGACATGAACATATAAACTACACCATCACATGAGAGTCTCACTTCACTCTCGCACAAACACTACACTTATGTGTGTGTGTGTGTGTGTGTGTGTGTGTGTGTGTGTGTGTGTGTGTGTGTGTGTGTGTGCGTGCGTGCGTGCGTGCGTGCGTGCGTGCGTGCGTGCGTGCGTGCGTGCGTGCGTGCGTGCGTGCGTGCGTGCGTGCGTGCGTGTGTGTGATAGTGTAGTTGTGACATGATGCTGTAGTGTAGTTCAGTGTCGGTGCCTACTAGGAAGACGCCTTGCTCAAAGTGGGCGTTACGTCCCAACGGCAAGGTGACCCTACACTTCACCTGAAGTCACCACACTTCACCACCACTCGGCACACCACCCACCCACATAATCGCACACACACAGAACAGCGCCGATGCACGAAGGCTACTAGCCACAAACATCATCAATCGGCGCCGTTCGTTCACGACACACCGCACGCTCAATACCAACCAGGGCTACATTTTCGTCACAGAGCTGGATAAGATTCTACTAGCCAATTGAGCAACACTTAGACGCCACAGCCCTCCTCGAAGCCACAGCTACATTGGACGGGAGGAAAGACATACACACATCTTAGAACTAACGTTGAACACACAACAGCTCCCACCACACGTGCACTATACGACAAACAGTGCGAGTCCCGAGGTACGACTTTACGTGCCTCTGTCACCACGCTGCAACCGCTGCATATGCTACGGTCAAGGTGAAAGCGAGTGGGCGTAACGCTGCGACCGGTGTGCGGTACTCCACTTCGCATGCGACTGCACATCAACCGAAAGAAGATGTGCAGCCTGTGATCGCATCCTGCCTCCGACACCGACTGTCTCAAGTATGCATTCCAGAGGTAAGTGTGCCGGCGTGCGGCAGGTCACACTGTGACACACACCACAGCACGCCATCACCTGCGCTACAACTCTACCACCTTTATCTCCAAATGCAACTATCTAGCTGGCCTTTCCTCACCACCTGTACCCATACCCAGACCAGCACCATTACCCACCCATCCTACCGACCCACCAACAGACGGCTCCCTGGGTCCAGCGCACGTCCTTCATCAACGCCCTACCCTTGTACGACGGCACCTTCATCGATTAGGAGTACGAATGTAGAAGATGTAGGAATACCAATGGCAGTAATGACATTCGTCAGTGGGTCTCTTCCTACAATGAAATATCGGTCGTCTTCCGGGATAATTTATAGAGATTAAACCATAATCATACAAACAAAAAAACATTACTAGCCGTGTTATAAGAAACTGATTTTGGAGACTCATACCATGTTTGGAACAGTTTCATTTTGCACTTGGGATGCCGGCAATGTAAATGGACCACGTCGGAATTAGGGTAAAGTCATGCTCATCGCTAAGAAGTCAGTTGGCCTGAGCGCGGCGCCGCGAGCAGACGTGTCTCGGCCGCTCGCCCAACCTTTTTCCTCTCCATCTTTGTTGCCTCTGTATGCAAGGTGTGTGAAACTGCAAGGTGTGAGTGAGAAGTGAACAGAAAGAGTGAAAAGTGTACGATCAAAAAAAAAGAAGAAAAAGTGAACTATTGAACAAAACCGGCGTATTTATACGCTACACGTTTGCGAAGTGACTGGACTCAGTGGACTTTTCTGCTGGTTATTCCTCTACTATTTTACACAGCAGTGACTGGACGCCGGAAAAACTGAGTGAGTGCAGAAACGACAGCGCCTTTCTCCATAGTGACTTCCCTTACATTAAGCATCAGCTACTGCCCGTCTTCTTTCCTACACTGCGGTGAGAAAGAAATTATCTCACTGACGACTTGGCGCCGCTCGGAATTCCTGTGTATTCAAAAACAGTGTTCGTCTACCTCCTATCGTCTAGCTTCAGCTCTACCAGGTTTCCATCTTCAGCTCTACCATACATACGGATCTGCTAACCAGCGCCTCGGCCAAATACCATCACGTCCCCCATCAGCAACGCGCACGCAGCCGAACAGGGCTGCGACGTCGAGCGCCCGCATCACTGTGACGTCATCAAAGCCTCGACCTTGAACGCCCCCGCCAGTCGCCACCCCTCCCAAGCGAGAAACCAGATGAGGGGAGCGTCGCCGTTGCCGTGACAATGCCCACCAAGAACACACAGCGGGGCATGCGCGGCGCTAGGGGTGGCAGATCGCTTTCCTATCACTTCTACAAACTACTCGTTTATAGCTAGTGTTACAAGCACGGTGTGTGTAGTGCAGAGAGTGATATGGGTATTGTATTATGTTGGTGTACGAATGTTTGTTGCGCATCTGCTCCCACTACTGACCACACATATATCCTTTCTTTGTAAATATCTGTGACCCAGACTGTCCGTAACAGCCACTGCACGTGGAGGGCACGTATTGCTAAATAAATAAATAAATAAATAAATAAATAAATAAATAAATAAATAACATATCTCGTCGTAGTAACGTTAACCTGTGCCGTCTCGGGGGGTCTTCAGCTGCCCCCTGAGGTTTTTCGCGAATAGCGGACGAACAGTGCACGGCAGCACGCCCAAATTTGGCATACCTTTTCCCACATCAATTTGACATGCTGATTCAAAATTTGTAGGCCACGTCATCTAGGGTCAACGAGGTAGTCAAGGTCAAGTGAGGTCACCTCCAAAAAAGTTAATCCAGTCGTCACGCTTTAACGGATAGAGATACTTTAATGAAACTTCAGCGTTTGCTGATCTTTACGGATGTAATAAAACGTATGAGTGGAAAGTGTCTTTTTTTTCGTTTTTGATTAAATATACATTTTGGGTATTTGCCAAATTGCAGTTCAAATACAGGATTCTGGCTAAAGTAAAAATTTGTTTATTAGGGCAAGTTGACTTCCAACAACGTTTCTCGATCTGCTCTACCCATTGGAGAAAGAAAATTAAAGAAAACTCGAAAACGGAAAATTTTGAAATTTCAAAAATTTTCTTCTTTTTTGGGGGGAAGGGGGTGGGGGCGAAAAATAGCCCTGGTTGATTTCGCTGTTCTTTTCTCATTCTAAATAACTTTTGTTTTTCATATGAACCCCCTAGAGTCAAAAACATAATGTAAGTCGTGAAAAGTGAAAATCTACGCCCCCTGGTGACGTCACTTTTGGGGGAAATTGTTTTGGAGGATGGACCCGGACCCTCCTCATCGACCGCTTTCCGATGACGCCTGTTTTGTTTTCTTGCGATGCTTAGTTTGGATTTTAAAGGGGGTCTTCACCCCCCCCCCCCGAGACGGGGTGTGAGGATTTTACCGGAAAGACGGCGCGGGTTAAATTATCCCCTGCACTGCATAGGAATCAGCATCAAAATGTCCCATTTCCAAATCATAGTCATCTCATTACGTCTTACCGTCAGCTGCAGCTCCCTCTCAGCAGCATCTGAGGGACTTCCTGTTTTAGGCTCCACCACCAGTTCCCATGAGAACTGATGTTTGAGAACGGCTCTCATATATACCAACGCTAGACACTCCTCTTGGGGAATCAACCAGAGCTCGCGAAATTCGCTAGATTATATCATACCATAGCTTAATACTTCTAAATACCGGAGCCATCACCCACCACAATCCGACCTCAGGTGAATCGGACAGTTGCTTCGGTTTAACGTTAAGCTTACTATTTGACTTCAGTCTCGGACGACCCTAGGCTGAGTGACCACTACTCAATCACAATTAGTCTCAGCACGGATGCTATCCACCACACCAAACTATTCAGACCATCATAGAAGGGCGGACTGGACAAAATTCGAGTATCAGGTGGACCTGAACCTTGTAAGTTCAAAGACCAGCAAAATCGAAGCAATAATTAGGGCCATTCGTTCAGCAGCACGTGACTCAGTCCCCAAAATCAAAAGTAAGTAATGAACATACAAAAAAGCACCAGCGCCAATGTGGACCACTGACTGTCAAAGGGCAATCGCTACACGGCGATTCCCTCCTGCATGGGCCACAAGCAATACACACGATCTGTGTGCGAAGCAAACCTATCAGCATACAGACAATCTCCAAAACACTGCCGGTACACGATTCGCATAGTACCCCGAAACTCTTGGCAGTCGTTCGCGCCATAATTCAATTGGTTCACCCGTACCGGCAGAATCTGAGTCCTGATCAAGCGCTTCAATCTGTAACGCCCATCAGCAGGCCCCGGTCCCAGGTGACGGAGAGAACAACACATTACTGACCCACTACAAGTCGTACTAGGTACTTAAAGTTATATTACGTCAGAGTCAACAACGCGTATGACACCACCATAGTAAACTCTCTGGATGCCCTCGCCTCCATTATAAATTTTAACTCTAGCAACACAAAAGACTACAACCAATCATTCACCGTGCACGAATTGCACCTTGCCCTCAGTGGACCAGACGACATTCATTACCAATGCTTTAAACATCTCAGTAATAATTATCTCAAGTACTTACTAGCAGCCATTAACACTCGCACGTCCGGGGTCAGATATCTGCCCCCTGCGGTTTTTCCTAATTTGTCGCCATACTAATCGGGTTAGCAAGGCCAAATCTCGCATGGTCTTTTTCAAGTCGTTCACTTTCTTCTTGGCGGTTCAACTGATATTGTTAACATTGCAAGAGAAGCCACAGGTAGATCCGCACGATTGTATACCCAGCCAAAGTTGGTAACCACGAGAGGGCAATGTAATGAGGGGTGGGTCCAGGAATTGTCATGGGGGCACCTGTCTGGAGGAGAGCCATTTCTTTACAGGGGCGCCACTGCGGAAGTATGCCCAGAGGATCGCATGCGGTTGAAAAAAATCAGGGGAGGGGATGCACTCGGGCCTTCTCGGAGGAGAGCTTTTATCTCGAAGGAGGAACCTTTTCCTCACAGAGGGGCGCTTCTGGCTGGAAAGATTCGAGGGGATGCTCTCGAACCCTCTCGGGAAAGCGCTCTTTTCCATGCCGAAGGGACACTTGTTCCATGCCGGAGAGACGCCACCTTTCATGTGGGGTAGCGGGGTATATTCCAAGTGCTACCCCCTGCATTCGTCCTTGGTTCCCATTGAATCGAAATGTGTTCCCGTAAAACAGGGAAGCATAGGAAACGTTATTGTTAGTCCATATTTACAACCACAAAACTGCTGTCAAGTATTTTTTTTACAAGAGGGGAAGGACTAACTTGTTTACGGAATTGTTCTATGGTGATGGTGTGACCGGGCACTGCACATACACTGAAAACAAATGAGCACAATGAGAGCATGTCAAGGATGAAAGCATATCAGTACTGTGTCATGTTTTCATTTTCTGCACGTAATAATACAACCTTGTACTTTTGGACACAGTAGAAACAATTGCAAGATGGTAGCACATTGGCAGCTAATAGCAGCACAGCATGACTGAGCTCACAATACTCGTGACGTCATAAACACAGAATCCTTGTGCTTATAGTGGGCTGGTGTGTAATATGGACGGAATATCTGTGTTACGAGATGCCATTTGTATGAGTTTCTGAACCGTCGCCATATTGGTATTTTCAATTTTGTGAGGGATCACCTCGCGTTGCCCTCATTCCGAGGCCAATGACGATCACTCGGCGCGCCCAGAACGTGAACAAGAAATGACTGAGGCTATGGAAAGCTGTTCGCCATGATACTTTCTCTATTTTGTGTACGTACTTAGGTAGGCAGAGGTGCTGATTTTGAGTTTTGAAAATGATTGGTTGGATGCACAATGCATGAATCCAATGGTCGTGCCCAAGCGGATTGCACGGAACTCTTTATGGAATCCAAGGTTGAACATTTGCCTGCCGAAGTGTATAAATCGAGTAACTTTCCACCCAAACCCCGCGTGCTGCGATCTAGTAACTTTCTGTATCTGATTCCACTCGTGCCATGGGCGGTACTAAGCGATTCGCCTTGCCAAGGACCAGTGATCGATGGGTTGGAGGCACCATTCATGGTGGGCCCGCCTGGTGGGGTCAGCAATCCATCACATCATTTTGCATTGAGTAATCAGGATCGTGTTCCGGGATGATTCTCATTGAAAATGACGGCTCTCTTTCATTCATGCTTGTGAAAGGTGCATCCAGCTCAGCAAAATCTGTCATTTGATATAAAGCAGGACAAGTAATTCGGCATACGCATTCATATTCTCCACGTTGTGTACTTGTTTCTGACTTACTTATATTATGTTGAGTGTGCGATAGTAGGTCTATGTAAGAAAAGGCCAAAGCATCTCCACCCCAGAATAATGCATTTCTTGTGAATACGATAATAGCTCAAATATTGCCATTTACGCTCCCTCTGAAAGATCCATTGCTTCGAGTTGTACACACTGAACCTAATATTGAAGAAGTCTGGTTCGTTCTGGCGGAATTGGAGGCCAGTACCTTTTTTCCCCGTGATTAGCATCACTCTAAGTCGATATATATATATATATATATATATATATATATATATAAACTAAACTTCTTCAACTAGAAAGCACGACTCGCAAACTGCTGACACGTACCCAGACACTCAAATGTTGTCTTCACGCGATCTTTGTACATATTGCACCATCTCGTAGAATATCTGGCATTTCCAGAGTTATGTGAGGTCGATTGAATGGTGCTGATTGGGTAATGTACATGGACATAGATGAGGGTACGGAATGGCGGTGGGTGTATTCTTTGGAATTAGGGATGTGGTGTTGGTCGGGGTGAGTAGTGTCTTTTTGTCAGTGTCATGATGGCTTCCCTTTATGGACATACAGGACGTATGCTTGTAGGTATATACTGTGCGTGTATACACCTATCGGGTCCCTTTAGGGTGATCCTTGTGTTATTGTTGGAACTTGGGCCTTCATGTTTTATAACATGTTGATCAATTGAGTATTTTACTAGCAGTGGGTGTACCTAGCAGTGAATTCAGCACACACCTTCGGATATGAAATACTGATGAGTAGCACAACAGGGCATGATTGGAGGAGTTTGGAGTTGTTAAGGAGTGTGTCATGCAGCATCAAATGAATACTGCTGGATAGGCTGGGATACATACTTGGCATAATGGATTGATTGGGGTGTGAGCATGTAATTATCTAGTATCTTTCCCAGATGGGATTAACTCAGATGGGCCGCTATGGCTCTTAACCCTGTCTCTCCTGTCTCAGATCCTCACACCCCGTCCCGCGGGGTGGGAGGGTCGATAGAGACCCCCTCCAATCTCGAAACTAAGCGTCACACGGAAACTAAATAGGTGTCATCGGAAAGTGCTCAACGAGTAGGACCAGATACAACCCCTAAAAATGCTTCCCCAGAAAAGGTGACATCACTAGGGGCCCTAGTGTTTCACGACTTACATCATATTTGTGCGGGGGGGGGCATTTTAAGGGAGATTTGAGAAAACAATTATTTGGAATCAGAAAAGGAAAGCGAAGTCTACCAGGACCATATATTTTTGGCTACCTAAAAATAAAGAATACAATTTAATTAAAGACTGAGTTTTCAAGATGTTTCTAAATTTTCCTTTTCTAATTGGTAGAGCGGACCGAAATGTTTTTTGTTCGACTCAACTTGTCCCAATAAAAAAAATGTTTACTTTAGCCACAATTTTCGATTTGAACTGTAATAGGCAAATATACAAAACCAATAAGTAATCGAACACGGAAAAAATAGAAATGCCTCTGGTGCGATTTGTTGTATCCCTAAAGATAACCAAATGCTGAAAGTTTCGTTCAAATATCTTTTTCCGTTAAAGCGTGACGATTGGCTGAACTATTTTGGACGTGACCTCACTTGAGCTTGACGAACTCGTTGACCCTAGACGACCTGACTACAAAATTTTGACATAACATGTCAAATTGATGTTGGAAAGGTATGCAAAATTTCGGCGCGCTGCCTCGCGCCGTTCTTCCACAGTCCGCGGAAAACCTTAGGGGGCTCGTCAATGACCCCCCCCGGAGGCGCGGGTTAACATCCCGCAACACTTTATACGGGAATGTTCACTTTATGAACTTACGAAACTTTCCCGTTCCTGTCATGATAGGTTTATATTTTCCATGATCCTGACTCCACACTTTGTGCGATGTTACGGTTTCTGCTAAGCCTCCTACGTTTTGCTAATTTCTGCCACACGATAGACTTGCGCTATATTTGACGTGATAGAATGCTTCGTATGGACGTTCGCTGCGAAAATTATATTAGTGAAATTCGATCGTTAGTTCTCTACTTACCACATTCCCTGGTGGTTAAGAAATGCGCATAGCCACTAAGCCTTAATGCAACTCGTATATTTGGCTAAATATGCTCCCAGAATGACTACCGAACCGAGTCCCTGTCTCGGTGTTCTATTTTGGAACCCTTTTGCCTTTCTTCATCTACGGATGTGTCTTAGGACTCCAATCCATTTCTGTTAACACGCGCCCTGGAGGGCCTCTGAAAATAACGCACACTGGAGGGGGCGGATTCCGCCCCCATACGATCTCAGCTCCTATGAAGGTTAGAGCAACGAAATTCATAGGGTGGATAGGCACCATAGTGACCTGTATTATGTGAAAAGATCATGACCTTAGGTCAATATCTTCAAGGTTAAATGAGGTCAAAATAGCAAAATTGTATGGTTTTGCGTGGCTTGGCTTGCCATTGTTATGGATCGCTGTGGTCGTGTTTAAATGCTCCAAAATTGGCATTAATGATGTTTTTGACATTACTTTTGATGCAATACAGATGTCAGATCCGTCATTTAACCTCAGGTCACCTATATAGGAGCACTCTATTAGGTCATTACCTGCTCCAGTTACCGGAACCGGGCTCCCATCCCGACTACTCCGTTGGTCGGCTCGGCACAATCGGCTTCGCAAAGAAAGGAGTGAAATACATGAATAAAGTATGGAAACGCTTAGGTACACAATGACAATCAGTAGATTTCGGGATGTATAGGGAGTAACATGTAAAGTGACATCAATCGCATGACAGTCACTTGCATTTATGACACATTCCAATTGACCAAGTTTGGTTCCATTAGCCTATCATGAACGTGACCTGACTTGGCCTTGGTGACCTAACGTGACTTTTAAATTATATAGCATAACAATATGCATCAAACAAGTCGCTAGTGTTGTCAAGAACACTTCCCTATTGCCAATATATGGGAAGCGCATCAGCACCGATTTTTATGGTCTGGCGCTGCGAATTGTTTTTACTTTAACGGCCCCTAACTTGAAAACCCCTTGACCGATTTTCATTTTTCTTGCTTTAAGCAATGCGCCGGGCATTTCTAAGCAGGTACGCGAAAAAATTTGGCCCATATCGGCCGGTACAATATGGAGTTATGTACAACAAATCGGAAGGATTGGCGAATTTCGCCATCCCCCTCCAGGGCGTGTGCTAACCTGTTATGGACTTGACCTGACTTGACCTTGGTGACTTGACATGACTCTGGAACAATGTAGCATGACAATGAACATCAAACAAGTCGCTAGTTTTGCCAAAAACACTTCCTTTTTGCTAATATACGGGAAGCGCATCAGCGCCGATATTTGTGATCTGGCGCTGATAAATTTTTTGGACTTTAGCGACCCCTAACTCGAAAAAACTTTCGGCCGATTTTCATTTTTCCTACTTCAAACAACGCGCCGAACATTTATTGGCAGGTACTCAAACAATGGCGTATATCGGCCTGTAAAATCTGGAGTTATCTGCGAAAAACCGGAGGGGTGGGCGGACTTCGCCCCCCCCCTCCCCTCCAGTGCACGTGTTAAGTACCAAGTACATTTTCGAAACCCCTGCTCGTTTTAGTGTTTCGTTGCATTTTTGTACACCGAAAATTTGTTTTATGTACCGGGACGTTTTCGAGGACCCCGATGCGTTTATTTAGTGCCCGGTCTTTTTGTTCTTTTTGGATACCATGTTGTTTTTTGCTGCCCCAACCTCTTGTCTTGCCCCAATGCGGTCTCATGGCCCCTGTGTGTTCTAAGAGCTTCCGGTGTATTTTTCAGAGTTCCCAGTGTGTATATTTAGGACTGCAGCGCATGTTTTAAGGCCCCGTCCCATTTTGCGAGACTGTGTGCTTTAGAAGGCCACGAGCATACCCGCTGCGCTTATCTGGCACTTCTCACGCACATGTGTGCGGCCCCAGTACGATTTTCGGGCTTCGGTGCGATTTTTGGGGGTCCCGGCGCGACTTTCCGCGCCCAGGTGCGTGTTACAGGGGACCCAACGCTAGTACTCTGGGATCGATGCCATTTATTATGGATCTCTTTTGGATTGTTTGTTTAGTCCGAATCCCGACCTGATTTTTCGGGCCCCTGGTGTCATGTTTCGGTCCTCTGGTGTCAAGCCGCCTATATTTTTTTAAAGCTCCGGTATGCTTTTCGGGGCCGTACACGACTTGTGAACGAATCTGGTGCTATGTTCGGTGCTCCAGAGCCATTTTCCTAACTCGAACATACATTATTTTCGGAATTCCTCATTATTTTGGAGGATTCTTGCTTTATTTTTTTTTCTGGCACCGATGTGTTTTTTTCGTGTCACACTCTGCTTGTGTGGGGCCGTAGACACCAAGTTGGGGGAGTCCAAACCTGAACTTATGATGCCCAGACCAAATTTTTTGGGGACCACCGACGACAATTGAGGGTTCCGCGCGCGAAATTCTGGGGACCGGTACGAGTTTGCAGGGCGCGTTTTACTTAACTGTGTCCCCAACGCGATTTTCATGGTTCCTTTTCCAAATTTTCCGACCTCGGAGCGAAATTTCTGGAGCCCCCGGATTTTTGGGAGCACCCAATGCGAATTCTGGTGGATCGACGCGAATTTTGGTGGCCATCGCGCGACTTCTGAGGGCCCGGGCACGATTCTTGGGAGCTTACCCCACTCAGGGGGATGGGGCATTTGCCCCTTGGATATGCTACTGTGGCTACTGAAGGAGTTTTTTTTAGAGCTTTGACCCGACTTTTTAGGCCGCAGAGTGACATTTGCTGGTAAGATTTGTGTGTGTGTGTGTGTGTGTGTGTGTGTGTGTGTGTGTGTGTGTGTGTGTGTGTGTGTGTGTGTATGTGTGTGTGTGTGTGTGTATGTGTATGTGTGTGTGTGTGTGTGTGTGTGTGTGTGTGTGTGTGTGTGTGTGTGTGTGTGTGTGTGTGTGTGTGTGTGTGTGTGTGTGTGTGTGTGTGTGTGTGTGTGTGTGTGTGTGTGTGTGTGTGTGTGTGTGTGTGTGTGTGTGTGTGTGTGTGTGTGTGTGTGTGTGTGTGTGTGTGTGTGTGTGTGTGTGTGTGTGCGTGCGTGCGTGCGTGCGTGCGTGCGTGCGTGCGTGCGTGCGTGCGTGCGTGCGTGCGTGCGTGCGTGCGTGCGGGCGTGCGGGCGTGCGTGCGTGCGTGTGTGTGTGTGTGTGTGTGTGTGTGTGTGTGTGTGTGTGTGTGTGTGTGTGTGTGTGTGTGTGTGTGTGTGTGTGTGTAGTGTGTGGGGGAGAGGAGCTGCTGCAACTTTGGTATTCGGCGCGACCTTTTGGACTTCCAGTTTGATCTTCAAGGTCTGCGACACAATTATTTTTGTGGTGCATTTGTGATATTTTGGGCCCCGAAGTCATTAGCTTCGTTCTCTGACGCAAATTTTAGCGGCCTCGACACTTTTTGGAGGTCCAACACGGTTTGGAGGTTTTTGGCGTCATCTGTGGTGCCCTATAGTGAATATCCATGTCCAGGTTGTTTTTCGTTGCCCAGACTTCATTTTTTGGTCCCAATGAGACTCTTGGTGCTCAGTGCGACCTGCAATCCCGAACGTGATTTTCATGCCCCGGGCGTGACTTTTTGATATTCGCAGGCTCAGCATGATTTTCAGGGGCTCCGGCTCTTTTGGGGCACATATAGTGATCTTAAAGTACCCCGACACGACTTTTTTGGTGACCCCAGTGTGATTTTCAAGGACCCAGACGCAAACGTTTGAAGCACCGAACGTAATATTACGGCCTGCCCTCGCTGCCCTCCTCCCCCCCCCACACCCCATCTCCGGTGGCGACACCTGTCTACAAGAGGTAGCTCGCTGGATTCCCTCGACGTGCTTACATTACCTATGATGTAACCAGGGGCAAGTGGAGTGCTGGAGTTCGAGAGTGAGCGGGTGGAAACAGGGCTAAAAACCTCTCGGTGGTCGCCGACGAGAAGTAATTTTGGGGTATTGATGGCTGGTCAGATACGGATCCAACGGAGTGGGTGGTAAGGAATCACTCACCATTTGGGATGAATGACAAAAAAAAAGTCGCGAAAGTGACATTTTGGTGCATTTGGCGTTTCTAAAAACCAAAGATCTTCCCTCCATTTTAAAATAAAATATGACTAGTTAGACGCTTCTCTAGTCAATTGGCTCATCCACGGAAGTGTCGCCTATTCCAAAGGATCTTTTGGGTCCGTCAGTGTTGACGATAGGAAAGGGATTGAGACAGTGCTAAAATAATGTTTTTTCATTTGTTGCGAGATGGCGAAACAAGCACAGTAGGATGCCGAAATTCGCCATGGAAACGAGGCAATTGAACAAACATTCACATATCATGTGGGCAGTGCACACTGAATCATATGGCTCATGAGCCTGATACCACTGAGTCGGATATGAATCGATTCAAAAAAAAATTACAGTCTGTTTGAGTCGCGAGTCGAATCAGAGTTCAAGATCTGAGTCACATGTGAGCCGACTAAACAAATTTGAGTCGAGCACATGCCTGCTTGACATACAGTTTATAACTGGACTGAGATATCTGATGTCAATTTATTCCTCTTTCATTGACTATGCAGACCAGCAAAGTCGCTCGGCGATAGGGAAGGACGAACACATTTCGCGCGAATAAACAGCTGGAAATCTGGCAGAAAAAGATGGAGTCCTTCGGGATATTGGTAATCCCAAAAACATTACATTTGGGCTGCCGGTGAAGGTACCGATACTTAATAACACGCCCTTACCACCCATGTGCAGATACGGAATATGCAGTTGGTTTTCAGGATTGCTTTCCATTTTTCATTCATATGCGTCTAGACCAGGGGTGTTCTTTGTCATATTCTTGAGGGACAAGTGCCCCCTCAATGCTGGCTCTATCCCCTAATAATGTAGACTATTAATTCACAATGGGTACAAAGGGGCACGTGACCTATCGATGTGGAGCTTCCCATTAAGTTCATGAACTTTGCACCCAAATAATATATATATATATATATATATATATATATATATATATATATATATATACATATATATGTGTGTGTGTGTGTATGCCGGACGTCTTATATGTATATATTATATATATATATATATATGTGTGTGTGTGTGTGTGTGTGTGTGTGTGTGTGCATGCCGTACGTCTTATATGTATATATTATGTATATCTATATATATATATATATATATATCATATGTGTGTATATATACCGGCCGTCTTATATATGAAAACTTGCCGGTAAATTCGTAAATATTTTAACAGGAGGGAGAAGGTTGAAATCCACTGACAAAGGAACGACGGTGATGGGTTTGGTATCTTGCAGAGCCAAATTAAGTTTGTATGATAAATTTAGTCCGAGTTGTTGCTGGGTGGCTTTAGGAACCAGGGTTCTATTGCTAAGCAGAGCTTGTTGCGTGAACCCTGGCCCCACCACCTGATCCATGAATTCCAGTTCAACGGAAGAATTTTGATCAAACGTTTAACGTGCCGTCAATGCACCGACACGGCCGCACGGTAGCTCGTCCCCGGCCTTGTTGGGCCAGATGCCAACAAACTGACACTCCCGGCCGGGGGCCAAATGCGAGCTCGCGAAGCGACTCGAACCCTGTGTTGCCAGGACAGGGGAGATCAACGCAGACCAGCGCTCTGACCAACTCAGCTACCGGAGCGGCGTAAGTTGATAACTTGTTCCTATTTATCTCAGTATAAGATAACAATGGTTACCTATGAAATATACTGATCGAAATCAGGCGACCATTTGTATGAGTTTTGCTTGAGCCACCTTGAAGTCCGTTTGTTCCCGCATGCAAAGATTAGGTACGCCACTGTTCATGCTACTCTATCTGGGACGTGCGAACCCCGAGTCTTAATCACTGAAAGGGGCTTACTTAGACCTCCGATGTAAAATCCAGCTCATGAAATATAGGTGGTTCTGTTGTTATGGAAGGGAGGTATTGCAAACAGTAGGAGCAGTCCCTCCTACAACCTCAAAACGCTACAACCTAAAGTTGTTCAATCCTGTTTTTTCCAAGCAAACATTTGGAGACATCGGGATATCAAGCTTGAATTTTCCCAAACACCAGCCTTGAAGGCCTGTCGATAGCACTGACCATGAGTATATCCCAGAGTGAGGAAACAGGGTGACCAACTCCCTCCCTGAAGTGATAAAACCTCAAGTGGAATTTACCTGAGATTGAATACTCAGTGTACTGAGGCTTAAAATATTGGCCAGAATGTATACAGACATGTTTCAGCCCCCTTTTCCACACCATTTCGGAACAAGGGAAAACCACACACATGATTAATGCTCCAGCATTACAACCAGGTATTTGTACCAAATGCTGACATTATTTGCTATCAGAAAAAAATGCACCTTATTTGTCAGAAAGGATCTAGCTTAGTGCTTTATTCATCTTTTTAGGCATGGATAGCCACAAATACTCTTCTTAATAGCATCCTTTGCACTGTAGTTGATCCAATTTTTCTCCAAAGTGCATTCGGTGAGCCTCTTCCTTTAGGGGCCATGTCTTTGTGAACCAGCTGATGCACACAGTGCACCTGAAGTTACTACTAATATTTATAGTCCAGGATGTGACCATGCAGAAATAATGTTCCAATGAATATGCACTCCAGTGAGAAAATTCCATTAATTATACATGCTAATTCATAAGCAAACTGAGTTCACAAAAACATCATACTTGGAAAGGAGGATATTTCCATCAAAATGCACATTAATGCTGCCCTTAAAGCTCTGGAGCAACAGCGGCATGCATATATTGAAACACAGATAAAATGTGAAAATTAATTCTGATAACCTGCATATCAGATACTTCCCACTTAATCTACAAAATACTCTGCATTCTTATTGCTGAGCACAGGGCTAGAGAGCAGATAATGAGGCACATGTCATGCCAAATATACTTATATTTTAGTGCCAGCTAATGGTTTTCATATGCTGCGCAATGGGTATTGAGCTATCGTTATATCTGTCATAACATGTATGTTTCTTTCATCTGGTGTTCAACTGCATGTTCATGATTATAATATTGCAAGACATAGGTAACAAAGCTTTTTCTCCAAAGGGAGGTTGAGATAGGTTAAATTAAGTCATGCTGCATATTTGTCTACATTTCCTTGAATGTTCTACTACCTAAATAAGTCACTTTTTGTTGTTATTTTGCATACAACCGGAAAAGTAAGCATTTGCACAGAAAATAAACGATTCCCTCGTCTTAGTCACCTTCATAAACATTGCATTATATTTGTAAGTTCCAAGGATTCATAAAACGAATTAAAGCATACATTTACCGGTAAGCCTAGGTTCATATTTGGTAAATCCAGGTATGGTTCCAATTTCAGTTCGTGAACTAAGCGTTATGAACGGTAACAGGTTGAAGGTTGTTGTATCCCATGAGCTGAAGAAATTCTGCACCAAGCTTAAGAGCATGTTCAATAACCCATGCACCCAAACAATACTCCTCATCCTCATATACCCACGCCAACATTTCGAAGCACCGTTTGCCAAACCACAACACTCTCACGTCCTCACTACGCCATAGCTGAATCTTAGCCAGGTTTTAAAACAATTTCGAAGGTTTACGTGACGTCACAATATATACAAAAATCCTGGTAGATTATACTATAAATATAGCACATTTTTGCTTACGTCACTTGGGCTGGAACTAGAAAACCTACTAGGCTCCGTTGTATCCTTTGGTCTTAGTACCCAGTCATGAACCACGCACATGTGCGCGTTCTCAACAAAGCACCACGAGCTGCCTAGTTTCAATTGCCTGATTTACTACTAGATTTCTGGACGACAGCCAGGACATCCATTGTTCTCCGTCCCGACGGCACTTACGGAGACCACGGTATGCCATTGGTTTAACATTGTGGCCGCCAGAAAAGCGCCGTCCTGTGCCGACCGAAGCGCATAGTATATATCTGGTAGGTAAGATTGACGGGATATTTATAGTATGTATTAGAGGAAAACTCCTAGTATACTTTTGGTCTGAAAAAAAGATGAATGCTGCTAAATAATAGTATCCGATAAATCGACGAATACTGCCCATTTGGTTAAAATATTGCCCAACATATTCACCACAAAATTATGGTTATGGTCGCCATTGAAGCCTGGTAAGGCCGCACCTGGTCGCCGACGTCGCCGGCAGGACGGCGCGTTTTTAAGCCCTGGGTGGAAACTTGTTGGATCCAAAGAGGATGCGAGCGGATGACCGTTTTTCTACTCATATATACTTTTTTAATTTTACAGAATTTGCTGGACATACAATTGATAAACCCAGATAATCGTTGGGTGCGAGTATTTACCCTCCAATGGTTTGGTGAACTGACTACACGACAGACTTAGTGCATACCCAGGTGCTTGTACTTTTCTGGCACGTTTGCAGGTCTGGAAATAAATAGCGAATATTAAGGTAACATTTGCACATATAGAAGAGCAGTCGAGGTAGCCATCATGCCCCTATGAACAAGACATTGAAAAAGAAATTCGTTGAAAAAGAAATTTCTAGATTCTCACCGTGCAAAACCAAAAATGAATGACTCTCCAAGCGCGGCAAAAGCGTGTTCTATGTCATGCCATTAAGAAAAAGTTCGGCCCCAACTTAGAAGATCCTGGCTGCGCCACTCAGCATACATACCATTACATTTCAACATATATCGTGGCATTTCACAGAGTAGACAATCTCGTAATGGTTACCGGTCCGTGGGTGAGAAAAGAAACGAATTTTCTAAAGGCATTGAACGACGAGCCGATAACTGTCTCCCTGACTGTCGTCCGCACTGGATAATCTTATTGTATTCACATTGATAAAGCGGTACGATACAGAACTACACGTTTGCCCAACACCACGTTACACGATTGTACAATTGGTGTGTTGGGTCGATATATATGGTCGGTAATGGCCCGCAGGCCTGTTCCGACATATATTGTGTCGAGGCTTGAAAACGTCTCAACTGGAGTCGGGAGAAGACCCACGACTCAAACACAGCCTTTTTCAAGGCTCACGATATCCGTTGGAGTAGCTGCAATGATACGGTGTGCAGGTCACTCCTATTTAAACATATTACAATACCGCCGTACATTCAGCACGTTTTCCGATAGCAATGCTCAGGTACTCTGAAAGCTAAGTAAGTCGAATGTACATGCTCCATTACTCAGCTACGGTATCTAGCAAATAAATAACATGTAAATCAGTCTTTCAAAATCAGCATTTCGCCCCAATCTGCAATAGTTCCAGAAACTTGCCACTCCGTTCTGGGCTCCATCGCTAAGCGCCTTGCTGGTCAATACCATACATGCAGGCAACCTGCTGGCGGTGGTCCTTCGGACAGCCACCACGCCACGGAACGTGGTACCCTCTGACCGCCAAACCGGCGCGAGGGGATTCGGTCTCGGACCGAAGGGGAGATCTGACAGGTGATCACTCTTTCGAGATATGGCAGTGGGCAGCCCGCCGGGAACTGTACACACTTGCGGCAGTACAGACTAAATTCGACAGACCGGCTGTGGCAGTCAAAGGGTTAAGAGTTGAAATTATTGGGAGTAGGTAAGGCCAACATTAATTGGCACCTTCTACGTCACAAGTATCGAGTCAAGACCTATGAATGTAGGCATATAGGTTGGTGTGGCAGAACGTCTGAGTTTAATGGAAGAGGATGCCACCAAAGAATATTGTTTTAAATCCAGGAGACACCATGGGGACAATGCTAAATTTCCTGAATTTTGGCAAATACAACCTACCTATAGGTAGGTGTCTCTATTGGTGTCACTATGAACTTGATTCAAGAGCCAAATGACCTTAACGACCAAGCTGTCTGGAAAGCCACTTCACCTAGTGTGCACAACTTGCACCTAGTGTGCACCTAGTGTGCACATAGTTCAGGCTTCTTTCAGATATGGGAAAGAAGAATGAATGAATGGTATTGTCATTGACAACCTTAGCATGTGTGGGAGGGGAAGAGAGGGGAAGGGGCATTGATTTGCATCCTTTTTTGGTGGCTATGGATCCACCAATGCTGATCTTGACCCCTCATGTTGATTTGGGCCCCAAAAAAACTTATGTTATATTTGTGCTCATAAGGAAGCTAATGGAAAATATGAAGAAAAACACAATGCTAATTAGAAAACTTGGTTGATGCTAACCACCAAATTTCGCACAGAAATGAAACACATTTCGATTAGATGGTGCATTACCTCTCCACCTCTTGTCGTAAACTTGAAAATTGCGTGAAAAAAAAACGGAGTTACGTCTTTGCAGTCACAGCTTACATCACAAAACGTTGCGATCAGCTGATGCTGATGCATTTTAAACCAGATTGTCTGAAAAATCTGCAAAACCATTAGATAATAATGCCATTGTCATCCTGATGCTTCCACACATGACCAATGGCAAAAGCACATGCATATGGAGCTCGAACTGGATTCATTCCATTCTCAACATTAGGCGTCTGACGCAATCAGGAGAATCGTGGAGAATCTGACACAATCGTGGACATCAGGAGGATCTCCAGTAAAGAAAGAAAACAGTTAGGTTTCTGATGTCATTCAACAAATATAAAGCATGCGCTGGCGACAAGCACGCCCGGATGCTCGCTAGTGCGTGCGCGAAGAATATAGTGCAGTGCAGACAAGCGAATCAGAACGTCACATAAATTTGGCCTCCGGATTAAACACTGCGCACAATTGCACCACAACTGTCTCACCTCCGTCATATATGTCGACCGCAACCACAAATTTGTACTTGAGATTCTAGGATTTCCGTGACTGAAATTTTCATCTTTGGATATAAATAGCGAATATGAAGACATGTGAAGTCGAGTATGGCATCAGATGTCAGTTGATTTTAAACCGACTTATTTTATACCATTGAAAATTGATTCTGTAATGTACAACATCTGGTATAGAATTTAAGGAAATGCAATGTGATAATTTGGGGCACAAATTCTGGAATTAAGTGCAAAAGTGACAGGGTTAAACCTTCATGGAAGTTATTCAAGATGTTATAAAAATGTAGCAAGTTCGATTTTTGCTTAGTTAAGATCGTTGAAAATTGTCACGACATCGCACAAAGTAGGTATGTCGCGTTTTTATCACAAGACGTTGAGTGACCAATTGCTCTCATTTCACTTTAAAGGCAGTGACGGTGAAATTATGTGATAATAAAACGCACTACAAATCATAAGAGAGCTTGTTTCAACATTGTTGAAATTTGACCATTGGTAATCACTTGCACTTTCCATAGAAACCATAATATAGCATTAATCAGAGCAAGCTCACTCTGGTGGTGTTCCTTCGCAAACCCGCCATCAGAGCGGCGCCAACGAAATTACGTCCGCTCAAGACGCCTAACGATTTTTTAGTAATTGTCAAACTTGCACACAATCCAGTGCAGTCAACAAAAATCAGTTATCGTTTAGATTGTGGATAGGTAAACTATATTTATCTTCAGTAGCCAGCCCATCACGATGTAAGCTTGATATTTACGTAAGCTTGATATTTATGTTGATGTGAGCCAAATATAGCTTTTAGCCCATGTTACCATGAAATACAAATTTTTAGCAAGAAGCTGCATGCACAGTGTATTATAATTGCTATTCTTCTTGCTACGCCGTACCTTACAAGACTCTCTAAACGAACCTTGTGAAGTTATGCAAGGCCAAACCCCACCACTAAATGTTTGGAGAGACTTAATAGACACTAGCGCGTATGAAATGTCACAAATCGTGATAGGCGTTCCTCAGAACATCCAAAATGGTAGCATCCAAAGATGAAAAGTTCAGGCACGGAAATCCTAGAATCTCGAGCACAAATTTGTGGTTGCGGTCGACAAATATGACGGAGGTGACACAGTTGTGGTGCAATTGGGCGCAGTGTTTAATCCGGAGGCCAAATTTATGTGCGTCGTTCTGATTCGTGTTTATGTACTGCACCATATTCTTCGCGCACGCACTAGCGAGCATCCGGTCGTGCTTGTCGCGAGCGCATGCTTTATATTTGTTGAATGGCATCAGAAACCTACCTGTTTTCTTTATTTACTGGAGATCCTTCTGATGTCCACGATTGTGTCAGATTCTCCACGATTCTCCTGATTGCGTCAGACGCTTAATGTTGAGAATGGAATGAATCCAGTTCGAGCTCCATATGCATGTGCTTTTGCCATTGGTCATGTGTGCAAGCATCAGGATGACGATGCAATTGTTGTCTAATGGCTTTGCAGATTTTGCAGAAATTCTGGTTTAAATGCATCAGCATCAGCTGATCGCAACGTTTTGTGATGTAAGCTATGCCTGCAAAGACTTAGCTCCATTTTTTCACACAATTTTCAATTTTACGACAAGAGGTGGAGAGGTAATCCACCATTCAAACGAAATGTGTTTCAATTCTGTACAAAATTTCGTGGTTGGCATCAACCAAGTTTTCTAAATAGCATAGTGTTTTTTCTTCACATTTTCCTTTAGTTTTCTATCAGCACAAATATAACATAAGTTTTTTGGTCCCAAATCAACATCGGGGGGTTAAGATCAACATCGGTGGGTCCATAGCCACCAAAAAAAAGGATACAAATCGATGCCCCTTCCCCTCTCTTCCCCTCCCACACATGCTAAGGTTCTCAATGACAACACAATTCACGAATTCTCCTTTCCCATATCTGAAAGAAGCCTGAACTATGTTGATTTGTGCACACTAGGTGAAATGGCTTTCCAGACAGCTTGGTCGTCAAGGTCATTTCGCACTTGAATTAAGTTTACAGTGACACCAATAGAGATACCTACCTGTAGGCTGGTTACATTTTCCCAAATTCAGGAAATTTAGCATTGTCTCCATGGTGTCGCCTGCATTTTTTTAATGCTTTGGTGGCACCCTCTTCCATTAAACTCAAGATGTTTTGCCACACCAACCTATATGCCTACATTCATGGGTCTTGACTCGATACTTGTGACGTAGAAGGTGCCAATTAATGTTGGCCTTAACTACTCCCAATAATTTCAACTCTTAACCCTTTGATTGCCACAGCCGGTCTGTCGAATTTAGTCTGCACTGCCGCAAGTGTGTACAGTTCCCGGCGGGCTGCCCACTGCCATATCTCGAAAGAGTGATCACCTGTCAGACCTCCCCTTCGGTCCGAGATCGAATCCCCTCGCGCCGGTTTGGCGGTCAGAGGGTACCACGTTCCGTGGCGTGGTGGCTGTCCGAAGGACCACCGCCAGCAGGTTGCCTGCATGTATGGTATTGACCAGCAAGGCGCTTAGCGATCGAGCCCAGAACGGAGTGGTAAATTTCTGGAACTATTGCAGATTGGAGCAAAATGCTGATTTTGAAAGACTGATTTATTTGCTATTATTTGCTAGATACCGTAGTTGAGTAATTACTCAGCTACGTACTACGGAGCATGTACATTCGACTTACTTAGCTTTCAGAGCATCTGAACATTGTTATCGGAACAACGTGCTGAATGTACGGCGGTATTATATGTTGAAATAGGAATGACCTGCACGCCGTATCATTGCAGCTACTCCACCGGATATTGTGAGCCTTGAAAAAGGCTGCATTTCAGTCGTGGGTCTTCTCACGAGTCCAGTTGAGACGTTTTGAAGCTTCGACACAATATACGTCGGAGCAGGCGTGCCGGCCATTACCATTCCAACTTATCTCAATATACTCTTAGTTATGACATATAACTCACATCAAACCTCCAAACAGTCGCGCATTTTGAGGCCTATATATCAACCCAATACACCTATTGTACAATCGTGTAACGTAGTGTTGGGCAAACGTGTAGTTCTGCATCGTACCGCTTTATTAATGTGAATACAATAAGATTATTCAGTGCGGACGACAGTTAGGGTCGTTCAATGCCTTTAGAAAATTCGTAGCCAGTCTCTAACTGGTGAAGAAAAGATTAACTCTCATCGAGGAGAGGGGTTGTTTCCTGTAGTAGATAAAGTTAGCAGAGGAATGTGTGCAAGTGACCGGGATAAGCGTGCAGTTATCGATTTATACGAGTCTGACGAGACAAGTAGATGTGTCCCGGAAAGAAAGACTGCATCGTCGTTCGTGACGAGAACGGCGTGAAAGTGACGAAACAGAAACGTCTTATACTGGAAAACTTAAGGGAGTTTTATGTCGTGTGCAAGGAGACCTATGGTGTGTCAGCCTTGGGCTTCTCTTCTTTCGCAGCACTACGGCTTAAACGCTGCGTGTTGGCATGGTCCAGCGGTAGAAACGCAGTATGTGTGCGTACCTATCACCAGAATGCGAAGCTAATGGTCGAGTTATTAGGCGTTGCGGGGCTGACATATCAGAATATCATGGGCATTGCTGTCTGCGACGCTACGAACGGAACATGCATGATGGGAAACTGCCTCAATTTCTCCGGGGAGCAAAGCGTCCTCTCCTTCGTATAATTAGTAGAGGACGAGTACGAGGACAACATGAACATGGAGGACACCATCACATACAAACAGTGGGCTAATACTGATCGTTGTATATTGCTCGTTCATATTGATCCGCTTGACACGTTTATGACGACCTCGTATAAGACGACCCGCAATTTGGCCAGACAGCATAATGTGTCTAAGGAACAGGGGCGTGCTTTTCATGAGTTAAGGATTCAATCGATGTGGGTGAGGCAGTAGTAGGCGATTTTGCCGAGAACTATACCTGCGTTGTACAGGATGAGGTACAGAGTTATTGGGACGCTCCTCAAGTGACGGTTCATCCATTTGCAGCTTATTGTAAAGAGGACAATCCATAGTACATCAGCGTTTATGTGTTATATCCGATGCACTGAAGCACAATGTTGCTATTGTCCACGCGTTCTTACAACAGTTAGTTCCTATTTTGAATTCACGTGTCCCTGGTCTCAGAAAGATTCACTACGTTTCAAACGGATGCGCCGGCCATTACAAAAACCATTTCAATTTTGTGAACATTTGCAGTCACCGTGAAGATTTCGGTGTTGACTGCGAGTGGCACTTTTTCGGTACCTCCCATGGCAAGAGCGTATGCGATGGTGTCGGTGGTACAATGAAAAGAGCGACGGCTATGGAGAGTTTGAGACGACCCAGCCAGGATCAGATTCTGAGTGCTGAAGATATGTACCGGTTTCTCAGTGCAGCATTCATTTCGGTCATTCACTTCATATTCGTTTCCAAAGATCACGTTTCAAAAGTGACTGAATCACTAAAAGAGAGCTTCGCCAAGGCTCGCATTGTCAAGGGCACACAAGGGTTTCATAAGTTTACATCAGTTGACCGGTTTCACATCATTGCTTCTGAACTATCATCCAGTACTGCAGGAGTTCATGCTCGCGATTGTAAGTATGAGTAGGTAAGCATTGACATGTAGTTGATTTTAGGTGATCAAGTGTGAGCGAATGTAGGCATGCCAATACAAAAACGCGCGATGATATTTTCACTGGCTTGTGGATACGGCATCGTGTTGTTGGAGGATTCGTTTATTCTGATGTCGATATCATTGTTATTATGCATATAGGTGCATATGGTGGTATGTTGAGAGCGTTTGTATTTAACTTTGCATGTGAAATGAACAAATGTTGGCATATTGATGCCATCTCTAAAAACTATTCACGCTAACCTCTCAGCTCTCATGGCTGGCGAACATCAACGTAAAGTTGAAGTTACTTTCCAACGTCTTCCGACATGACCATTTTTCACCTCCACTGACGTATTTAACCTGACCTGGATAGGTGACCCGTGACCTGAGGTCATGAAATCTGCCACATACGGGTTCGTCTCAACATGCTTGATAAATGTATATCTTAAATTAAACCATATCAGTTTTGGGGTCAATCGCTAGAAAAAAAAACTGACCCAACCACTCAGCGAAACGTGCGAAAATCAATAAACTCAGACAGAATGAACGCAAATGAATAATGGATATCGGCAAATAAACATCATTTTTCTTCTTCGTTTCGAAAGACAATCGATGGACCTTATGGAAAATGTGGTCACAAATGTGAATATTAGGTGGCTTGGGGTAACGAGAGGTCACATGACCTGAGGTCAAACGGCCAAAGTTGCAAAATGTAATCAAAATTAAAAACCTATTCAAGAAATGAAAAGAAGAGGTCATTGTGATCATATAGATATGCTATATGTTTATGCTAGGTTTTAAAGTACCGGAGATAATCGCTCTAAAAAATTGACCTGCAATGTCACCTATGAAAATGTCTTCAGGCCATATCTCCAAGGTCGCAGCCAGTAAGCAGCTAAAGCTTCCACAAGTTGATTCAGCACCCATGACTATCCTATACACCCGCTTAGGTTGAAATAGCTCTCATGGCGGTGTCGTTTCCAAAGAATTTTGGTCGCCTGATAAAAATTCTTCCGGAATAATTTTCGTTGGAAGAATTCTCCATTCCAGGGAAAATTCCGACACCTGGAGATGTTCGCAAGGCTTGGGTCACGTTTGAACAGGAATGCAAAGTGAAATACTTCTATGGATGCTGAGCAATATGGCAGCCCATCCTTTGCAACAACAGGCAATGGAAATCAGTATTTCCATATACATTGTAGATTGCGATTTGACCACCTGGAAACCCAATTGCTCTTTCAGTTATACAAAGTTCGGTACCGACGGAAAGAGCCACCATCCAGTCCCTGGTGGATTTTGCTGTGCCCTCTAGTTTGTTTCGCTTCCTAACGGGAGCGGGTTGCGCACCAACTCCCGTTTCGTGCATGGTCTCATGTGTAAATTGGAGATAAACCTAGGTAAGCGAATTTTAAATTGGAGTTATTAACGAGGGTACAATGGAAGCTTTTCCAGAAGTACGATTCATACCCTCCATGAACATGTTTTGGATACGAGCACTCTAGCCTTTCTAGAACTTGATCTTGGCAGAGAGGCAAAGATGGCACATCAATATTCCTTAGCTGTACCATGGGGTCATTGGGCATTGACCGAAAAGAGTGAAATTTAAGACGCCATTTGCAACACCAACTTTACGGATACAATGTTTTATACAATGCTTCGTATGCTTGATATGCTTTATTATACAATGCATGCTCTATATGCTATATACAATACAATACTCTGTTTTCAGAGTAGATGAGCTATAAAGGTACCCTTCGGACGAGGTGCGAGGATCTGACAGGAAAAACAAGGGGGATAAAATACTCGCTCACACTGATTGGTGTGCTGAACCGAATTCCAAATGAACTTCGTATTTCCGAACTGGGCTCTGTACGGGGGAATCATGAAGGGAGAGCTAGGGTCCGTTGCCGATGCGGGGCCAACAAAGTCAACAAAAGTTGGGATTTCCCACCTGGGCTCCGTGTAGGTGAATTATGCCGGGAGAGCTAGGTCCATCGATTATAATCGATGGACCTGGCTGACAGGGATAACCAAAATTATAGTATGATATAATTATGAGGGACTAACAGAGATAACCAAACTACCCCCCCCCACAACAATATGCAGGAATGTGTAATGACCAATGCGGGCGGCTGTCCCTCCTCCCCCATCAGGAATGGATAAACGATCTTTCCCAGAAACCTATTCAGGGACATTTGCAGTTGTGCCCCACGGATAAAATAGTATATTTCCAGATGAATGGCCGTGATGACTTTCCTGCAACCGTTCCTGCGAAACCAGGAATTTCTTCTGGGAGGCCTAGTCCAAGTATTACCTAAGCGAAAGTACAATTTAAGCGACCATTCTGACTACTTGGTTAGACCAGGTGCATCTTCTTCAATAAAGAAACAAAGGACAAAGGTGGTATAGAGCTCCTCATTAATAAATGGACAAATGTGTGCTTTAAGGCGTTTTATCATTAATTCTCGCAATGTATCATTCCATTGCAATGTTTATCAAGGTGACTGGTCCACTGATTTTCTGTATCAAGATGATGAGACCACTCATTTTCTGTGTAGATGGTTACTTTTCAGGTTGTGAGGAAAATAACACAAATATGGCTTTAATTTAGGTAGCATGGCATGCAAGGAAATGCTACTAAAAAAATTAAATAATAAGATAACCTAACTTAGCATAACTTAACCTTCCTTTAGGTAAAAAAGGAATCCACACAAATACAATTTCAAAGACGTTCGGTATATTTATTTTGAAAGGTTCGTTCGGTTATACTTGGTATGTTGTTAAATATGGCAGTATTATTAATCTACATAGTGTAAGTTATTCCCTGTCCAACGGAATACCACTAAAACATAGTGATCACAGTATTGTGTAAATTAATCCCAGAAAATTTAAATGCGAGATAATTATTAATCTTTATGCTTGAATCAAAGCAACGAGCAGGTACAGTACGGTTGTTCCTCAACACATATGGGGAAGGTGTTGATCCAGAGGGCCACAGTGCCACCGGTGTAGTTTTCTGAAAATTAATAAAAGGGTACATGGAGGCAATTGGCAGACATAAATTGATTGCGGTGGAGAGGGGCATACCACACAGAGTCCAATGTTAGGAATTGAAATTATTGGGACGGCAAGTCAAGATTTGGGATGCGATAGTCTCCAAAAGGCATACAAAGCTACACCCCCGCTAAGTGTCATAATCATGTTTGTGAGAACTGCTGTTCTTGAACCCTCATCTTGGCCCTGGGTTTGACAATAGAGTTTCAAGTTTCGAAGTCCACACCCCCCTGGAAACGGGATCTGTTCGGCTAGTTGGTTGGTTATTGACTTTGTGACGCGTCGACTGTTTTGACCATATCGAGTCGCTAATCTCTCGCCGATTGGTCGCAGGCGAAGAGCAACGGTAGGTGGGACCCGAACCCGAACTATTGGTTGAGACGTGATCTATGCTTGAGCATAACTACTTCCTTATCGTCCATCCCGCAAAAGATGACATTAAGGCTCGATAAAAGTGCAGAGTATCCAACTCATTAACTTCCCTCAGAGGTTCAAAGGGCGATACATAACACGGTAATGCACCACCCGGACTTCTGACACTGGCGAAATCCAGCATCCGATCATGTTTCTACGTGACAAGAAGAGTACAGAACCATTGCATATAGCACACCGCTTGTCGAGCGGACGAAGCGCGCCACCCATTCAGGCAGCTGACAGACCGGGAGAGGCGTTAAATAAAAATAAGGACCAAATTACATCTATAAACCCCAGCTCCTCAGAAAATGGGCTCACACGAAAAATACACGATTTGAAAAGCGATTAGCAACCGGTCAATCGCACAGGTAGTCCCTCACACCTCAGTTCAAAGCAATTCAGTGGGAGGGACCACTCCTCCTTGTGGTAATTCGAAAGCCGCGAGATTGGCTGGGCGCACCTCACAGCACTCGTGTAATGGAGCGACACGAGTGGCAGCTTCGCTGTATTTTGGCTCCTCTGTAAAAAGGATACCCATCTACCAATAATGGACAAAAGATACAGCAGAACAAACACGCATACCGCCACACACCATCAACGTGTTCAAGTTCTGGCAACATATCTAATCGCTTAGTTCTGCTAAACCATCATCCTCTAGATCGAGGTCTTCCATGTCTTGGAAAAGAGACTCGTCCACCTTGACGTCCTCGCCAGCATCCTCCAAGAACTTGATGTCCGAGTCCACCAAGGTGGTGTCCTTGAGGAATAGCTCGCGTCCCGATAGCTTGTTTTTTCGCACACTTTCCTGCTGACGCTGCTTCTCGGCCCGGAGAGAATTCATCTCGTTATCGAATTTATCCTTCCACGCCAAGAATGTCTCCACTGAGACACGGGTCCCCTCGAAACGTTTCCGTTCCGCCTCATCTAACTCTAATTTGATCCTCTCCGCTTCCTCGTCCTTGCGCCGCTTGAGCTCGTCGCAGTGACAGTTAAGCCATTCCCCGGCGGCCGAAACAATCGTGAACACGGATACCATTCCCAGGTTGTCCTCGGCTTCCTTTTGTAGAGCTTCCATCAGCTGCTCTACCTCGAGCGGCGTGCAGTTATCGGGCTCCTGGAGCATCTCGAGCTGCGGCACCACGTCGGGGTAGCGGTCCGGACAGGCTACGGCCAACAGGCACTGGCAGCCGCCGGCTGGATCGGAGTCATAGTCCTGGCTCTTCACGGAGATGTGGTACTGGCCCGGTCCCATCACTTCCAATTCTTCAGGGTATATTGATTGCAGTGCTTCCAGCTCGTTTGCTTGCTCTTCACCATAGTTGGTATCCATCCGTAAAAAACACCGGTGTACCGGCCTATTCTTATTGATATATCAATTCTTAGACATACAATGCCATGGAGCAGTTCCGGTTCATCAGCATATTAACGCAAACACCTGGAAAATAAAGCAAATTGTAGTTAAGGTCATTGGAATTAAAATTTTATATTCAAGATCATTTCATTTGATACATTTCCCAAATTGCTACAGACCTGTGATGGTGGTTATTGGTTTTGCGACACGTCGACCGTTGAGGCATGTACCGTCGCCAATCTCTCACTCCGATTGGTAGAGGGCGAAGCGTAGCGACAGGTGAGTCTCGAAGCTATAATCTTTCGATTGTGAGACGGGCAACTTAACTGTGTGTGCGTGTGTGTGTGTGCGCGTGCGTCTCCCACCTGCTACACACTGCACAAAATATACAATATCATAATATAAATATACCATACTTCAAATCATATACGCTGAAGAACTTTGATTATTGAATGAAACAGGGGTAATTTTGTCAAGTAATTCATGAATATAACCTGTTAATGATTCTGAACGGATCAACCAAGTATAAACTATGGAAAATCTATCAATATTTTGAGATAAGAGAATGTTTCATTGACGCCATAAGCTTCTCTTCCCCTTTCACTACACCGTTTGCCACCGAGCTGCTTCCAGCCTTTCTAGCTCATTCTGAGTTGCCAAAATAAATTGCTTCCTGTCAACAAGAGTTCATCTGGTATTCCATGACAATAATTGTTGTGCAGCAGCACATCCCAAATTTATAGTGATCAGCCATGGTAGAGGCACACTGGAAGAAAACTTGGTGATTGACTGCATCACATCAAGCCACACTTGCTTCAGGACAAATTCATGCATTATGCCAACTTGGTTCAACAGAATGTCAAACATGCACTTGAGTCATTTAGTTAGCTTCTAACCAGCACAGCTCCATTTTCTGCAGCATGAAGCATGCTGCTATACGAATGTGCATCCACCCCTTCAGGACTTGCCCTTTGCATCATACCAAATAAATTGCACTCAAAAAGAAAGAATGAACACATAACTTGGAAAGAATATGTTTACAAGTATATGGTAAAGTACAAATTTAATTCAAGTTACTAAGCAGCATACGCTCATAAATCTGTCCATGAACAGGGGTAAATGAGGTAAGTCCAACTATCAGTAAAGTTTTACTTTCTACTGTAGCATTGTATACACTAGAAATGTACCGGAATGTACATAGATAATGAACATAGATGCAATGTTTTGATGATGTCATAGGCTGCCACGAAGATACAACTTATTAGGGCAGTTGGAAAATATTAAGAAGCTCATTCGAATCTTCTCTACAGGTGGTGAGGCAGACAAGAAGGGGTTTTCCTCTTGTATGGAAGGATCATTTAGTGAAATATCCTTTTGATGTGGAGGATCAAAAACACCAAGCCAGGCTTGTGAAATATGTTTCCCACAAATGATGTAGTGTGGGTTGGGTTAAGCTAGGATGGGTTGGGTTAGATTAGGCTATCCAAACAATCCCAACAACCTAACCCAGTCTAACTTAACCAAGTCCAGCCCAACCTAGCCTAACATAAACTAACCCAATCTAATCCGACCCAACCTAACCTCTACCCACACTACATGCCATGTGTGGGAAAGGACCTCTTTCATGATCCTTTATTATTGGTTGGTTCACGACACACTTTATGCACATTCACGGCTAATGGCGTCTTTCATGATCCTGTCTTGGTGATTTTGATGCTCTGCATCAGGATAATATGTCAAGGTACCCTCTACACCCAGATGAAAATCCATTTATCTTCTCACCATCATTAGGAAGGTTTGGGTGAGTATGTTGTTGGTTTGCCACTGCACATATAAGTTATATATAGTGTGACTGTCTACGATACCAGCAACATATCACATCCATAGATAGTTGTTGATTGCAACAGCCAGACATGATTTGACAATGTGCATCACCAATGCACCGCTCGATCCATCGGCTTGGACACCATGGACTACCCTGCCTCAAGAGCATTGGCCGTCTCCCAAGTCACATTCGCCTGAATGACGTAGTGAAACGCTGCTTCTCAAGTGCGCGCATCCCTGCCACCCTGAAGTTGGTAGGTCTCAACCGATCATGATGATGAATTGGGGTTTAGGGGCACGTCGACTGCTATGTTCATTTTGCGCCCATAACTTTGTTTACAGGCTGACTACTGTGCCCCTAGAGTAGGCAGCAAGATAAAATATTCAGGGACGGCGATAGATAACATCAAAATTTGCTTGTCGAAGGAAGTTAAAAATGCCCCAGACGACACAACCTCAGAATCATCCTTTAGCAGCATCCGCAGTGTCTCTGTTTACACGTTATAAAATCTGGTGTCGTAGAGGTTCTAGTGATAAACAGCCTATTAAAACATGATAAACGGTAAACGGGTCAGAACACCGTGGGCACAAAGGTCGGTCATCACCGGTCAGTATATAGCTGTGTGAGAGTGGGTATTTTGTAAAGGTAGGAGGGACAGGAGGTGCATCACCAGGCCTGGTGCCAAGGTGAAGGACCTGGTACCTGCGGTGGCACAGGTCACCAGTGATCACCAGTTTAATACAGTCATAGTGCATGTAGGGGTAAATAACATAGGTCATACTAGGAGTGAGGAGCTTCTGCGGGAGTACAGGGTACTTCTGGCCACCCTGAAGGGTACCAATAGAGTCATTGTAACAGCAATTTTGCCTAGGGCTAGAGCCTCCCCTGAGTGGAGCTCTAGGGCACTGGCAGCTAACGCCAGGGTAGGAAAGCTCTGCCATGAGCTAGGTTTTACATTTGTAGACGAGTGGAGCAGGTTTTATGCATCGTGGGACCTCTATCAGAGGGATGGCCTGCACTTTTCTGAGAAGGGTGTCCATGTGTTAGGCAAAGTATACGAGCATGTCCTTCAGGGAAACTAGGAAATGGGGTGGGGAGGGATGAAATTGCATTGCCAACTCAGGAATATTCCAATAGTGTCAGCCAAGGCAATAGAACCTCAAAGTATGCAAATATGGACAGCAGCAATTCAAGGGACAGAGTGATAGTCCATCTAGTGATAAAAAACTCCTCAATATGAAAAAGCCAAAGGTGGTTATGGAGCATTTGTTAAGTGTATGATGTTTAATGCTCAGAGTATCCGTTCCAAATTTGATGAGTTCAAGTGTTATGTTGCTGAGGAGGAACCAGATTTTGTTTGCATTACAGAGGCATGGGTCAGTGAAGGGTATTTTGGAGATAACTTACAGGACTATGAGATCCAGGGATACAATATGTGTTCGTGCAATAGGGGTCCAGCAATGAAAGGGGGTGGTGTAATGCTCTATATGAATAGCTTATTCAGTTCTCAAAAAGTAGCAGGTGGGGATAAAAACGTGTCTGTGGAGTCCATTTGGCTTGATGTCACTGTGGGAAAAGGCAACAGCAATACTCTTAGGATAGGAGCTTTCTACCGATCAGGAACCCTGCCACATTCTCAGCAACTGGAGCTTGACAAGGTGATTTGTGAGGAAATTAGTAGAAACTTTAAGAGGAAGTGCCTTATTCTTGGTGACTTTAATCTAAAAGGTTATGAAAATGCTGGTGTTGGTCCCCATCATGCAAAATGTTTAGGAAATGCCTTGAAGAGGACCTGTTCTTACACCAGTTTGTATCGGAACCTACCAGGCATGGTTCATCCTTGGACCTTGTATTCTCGGATTTAAGTGACTTGGTTCAAGACTTGACTGTAGGCGAAACACTGGGAAAAAGTGACCATAACATAGTTAGATTCAAGGCACATGTAGGGGAAATTATCAAGGATAATTTGGTAAAGGTTCCAAATTTCAACAGAGCAGACTTTGACGGCATGAGAGCGGCTTTAAGTGCCATCAGATGGGAAGACGAATTCTCCAATTTAAATGCCTGTGAAATGTGAGAAAAGTTCAAATCTTGCTTGAAGGAAACTCAAATTAGACATGTCCCCCAAAAGCAAAGACGCAAAAGAAGGGTAGGAAAGCCAGCATGGCTTACACCAGACTTGATAAAAGCAATTAAGGCTAAGAAAACTGCATTTAGAGTTTTTAAAGAAGCCTCAAATGTCGTTAATCTAAAGGCGTATCGAAAAGCTAGACACTGTGAAGCAAAAAAATACAGCAGCAAAGCGAGCAAGAGAACTGGATTTAGCTAGAAACTGTAATGGGGACAGTAAAAAGTTCTTTAGTTTCTACAAGCTGAGTAAAGTTTCTAGCGCAATTGGTCCACTGGAAGTAAACGGGACTACATTGGGTGAGGATAGTGAGATAGTTGAGAAGCTGAGCAAGCAGTTCAAATCAGTGTTTACATTGGAAGATATGACCAATCTGCCGACCGTACACCATAGTTCAGTGACATGGGATCTGACAAATGATGTCGATTTTATTGATAGTGATGTTGTTTACAATCATATCAGGAAAATAAAGCCAAACAAGGCAGAAGGACCTGATGAAATTTATGCTAGGGTGATCAGTTTCACAAAATGAAATTCCAACCGATTGGAAAAGGGCAAATGTAGTTCCTACTTTCAAGAAAGGAGAAAGAGGGAAAGTTGAAAACTATAGGCCAGTAAGTCTCACATCCCTAGTCTGCAAGGTACTCGAATCAATTATCAAGGATATAATAGTTAGTTATCTGGAAGGTAGCAGATTGATTCAAGATACTCAACATGGGTTTAGAAAAGGACGATCGTGTCTCACAAACCTCTTGGATCTTTTGAACTTCGCCACAGAACAACTTGATCAGGGAAATCAGGTTGATGTAGCATATCTTGACTTTAGTAAGGCCTTTGACAAGGTACCCCATAAATGGTTAATGATACAGCTTCAGTCCCATGGTATTGCAGGTAGCATCTTAAAATGGATAGAGTTGTGGCTTTCAGATAGACAGCAAAGAGTGATGCTAAATGGTACAAAGTCATCATGGCAAAATGTTCTTAGTGGAGTCCCCCAGGGGTCAGTACTAGGGCCATTACTGTTCATTATATTTGTAAATAACATTGAAAGTGGCCTAAGCAGTAAAGTTTTGAAATTTGCGGATGATTTGAAGGTCTTTAGGGCAATAACAGGTCAAGATGAGCATATCTCGCTGCAAAAAGACTTAGACGAACTTGTGAAGTGGTCCGAAGAATGGCAAATGAAATTTAATTTTGATAAGTGCAAAATCATGCATGTAGGTAAGCAGCATATGAAGGCTCCATACTTGATGGGTGGTCAAGAGCTATCAGTGACTCAACAGGAGAAGGATTTAGGTGTTATTCTAAACACAAAACTGGGGGCATCAGAACAGACCAGGGAAGCCAGGAAGAAAGCACTGAGAATGCTCGGGGCAATAAATAGGAATGTATCATACAGAAATGAGGAAGTGATCAGGAAGCTTTACTGTGCATACGTCAGGCCACATTTGGAATACTGCATCTAAGCTTGGTCTCCTAGCTATGAAAAAGATTGTTGGCTTTTAGAGAGAGTACAAAAGAGGGCTACAAAAATGGTTAATGGCATAAGCAACCTGGCATATGAGGAAAGATTGAAGAAATTGAATATGTTTTCACTTAGATATAGAAGGCTGAGAGGAGATCTCATCGAGGTCTTTAAATTTGTCCATGGTCTGGAGAGGGGATACCTTGGGGAAATGTTTGAATTTAACAGAAATTATGCAATTAGAGGTCATAAATTCAAAATTAAAGTTAACCACAGCAGAACAAGGTTAAGGCAAACTTTCTTCACCAACAGGGTAGTAGAACACTGGAACCAGCTGCCAGAAAACATCGTCAGTAGCAGCACATTGAAAATCTTTAAAAACAGCATAGACAATCATTATAAGAATAGAGGGCTTGCTTTTCAGTATTACAGGGAGGGCTGATCGACAGATTTGGTGGGCAACTGGTTCAGTGTACAGAGTGCAACCAAGAAGGGCCCTTGTGGCTCATAGTTGCACTAATATTTTATGTCTTTATGTCTTTATGTGTGTCACGAAGGCATGCCCTATCCTCAATCGACAAAGAGTCACTTCCTCTCTTTGCGAGGTCCGGTGTGAGGACTGCCATAATCCTAGTTCTGGTTTTATTATTCTCAGTTTACTGGGCTTGGAATTCCAGGTTCGTTGCAATTCGGATCGTATATATGATAAAATGGAGGGATACAGATCTCTTGGCGGAAGAGGTAGGCGAATTTCACGGCCATTACTGGCAGCGTGCTTGGCGGTCATATCGGCAGCTTCATTTCCAGAAATTCCAACATGACTAGGGATCCAGAAGAATACGATATTTTTGTCGAGAAGTTAGCTAGTTATTAGGGCTTTAGGGCGCATCGACTACATTGGTCATGTGGCGCCCATAACAATACAACTTACTTACACATCGATATATCATGCATCCTAGCTAGTTAAGCTTGCAAAATAATAGTCGACACAACGAATCGTACATAAAATAAAAGACGGCAACATTCAACATTTTCAACTTCGTGCATATATTACTGAAAATGCAATTCGGCGAGGTAGTCAAATAGTCGCCCTGATCGAACAATATTCGAGTCGTTGCCTAAAACCTCGCTGAGTGACAAAGACTGAGCACGCCCACAGTGACGTTTCAATGATTATTTGTGCTTAAAGGCGCGCCGACTACAAGGTCACTTAGCGCCCGTAACAGTTAGTTGTTCCAGCCGTCGCTATAGGATGTCCCCTGTACTACAAGTATTCTCTTTCCTGGTGCATTTTGATGTTAACGACCCGGATAAATAGCATAAAACTTTACATCAGAGAGGAAGCTGAAAAGCCTTCCAGATTGCACGACCGGTGATTTGTCACCTGAAACTGCTGGAAGGGAGTGGGCCTGGTCACTCCCAAAATGACGTCTACGCTCCAGCCCAAGCCTCGGGCAGGGAATCAGAACGTGGCTGTCATTACTGCACCACATCTCGGGCACAATGGTTCATTCTCCGCAGTGAGTAAATGAACATGGGTGGCGTACGTATACCCCATACGTAAACGACAAAGCGTCATCTCGTCTCGCCTTGATCTGCGCGAGCACGAGAGCCACTGGCCGAGGGATGGTTTTATTAGTCTTAACTTGTTGGAACCAAGCTCGTCCCAACTCGTCTGCCACTTGCTTGCCAGAGAAGCAGAGATCCCCGAGTAGAAATATCTGGCAGGGATTGGAAATTATCTGCGCAGGGGAGCCTATGCTGCTCGCCTAGCAGCGCTGTCCGCTTGCTCATTTCCTACGACACCTATGCGGCTTGGAATCCAGCAGAAGTTCACAGCTTTTCCGGCATGATCTAATAAAGTCAAGCGACCGAGGATGTCATGTACTAAAGCGTCTGTTGGGTTAAAACTCTTCAGCGCCAAAAGGCTGCTCAACGAGTCTGATAAAATTACATGATTTTCTACATCCTCAACCTCTATAAACGCCAGCGCCTTCTTAATTGCCACCAGCTCAGATGTGTACACAGACGCATGTTTCAGTAGAGTTAACGATCTGGTGGCTGTATCGCATACAAAGGCAATTCCAACCCCGGCGTCGGTCTTTGATCCATCAGTAAAAGTTTTCGCATGGCTATTATAAAATATCGATATGTGCTCCAAAATACGCGTGCGAAATTCGTCCGGGGAACCTTTGCGAATGTCGGCCAATGCAAGGTCTATTTTAGGGCTTAGTGACATAAGTCGCCATGGGGGGATGGAAGTCTGCGGGGCGCGTTTCACCTTGCGCACCTCCAATTGACTCTTGGATTCTAGTGCACATGGGTCTATACATACGGGCGCCACCATGTACAAAGATTGATAGGATGCGACGCGAGAACAACGCTTGATAAGCTGGATGCTGTGGGAAACTGCGCAGTTTACACGCGTAGCGCATCCCAAGCATCTGTCTCCTGAGGGAAAGTGGTGGCTCATTGATGCCAGCCAGCAGGCTCGCGATTGGCGAGGTCCGAAATGCCCCAGTCACACAATCCTAAGAACTGCATAATGAACGGTGTCAAGAACACGTTTTCCGGTTTCACAGGCGCCATCATAAACAAAGCAAGCATAATCTAGTTTGGAGCGAATGAGAGATTGATAAAGGAGTAGCAGTGTTTGTCTGTCACTTCCGTAAGATGCTCGCGAGACGCATTTTAAAATGTTTCGTGATGTAATACATTTATCACGGATAATTCTTAGATGGTCCCGGTAGAGCAGACGGCCGTCCAAATACATTCCCCAAAACTTAAATACAGGGTGTAACCGAATGGGTTCACCATACAGCTGCAGTGTAAGGTCGCGGCTGCAACGACGGCGACAAAAATGCATTGCTGCTGTTTTTGCGGTGGATAACGTAAAACCATTCATAGTGCTCCATCTCTGGAGATGGTTTGTCGCTAGCTGTAGTTGCCTGGATGAAGTCGATGCTCTTGAAGAAGATGACCAAATGGCTATATCGTCAACGAACAGATATCGACCAATACTTGACGGAAGCCCAGCAAAAACGTCATTAATCATGATGGCGAAGAGAGCAACACTCAGCACACCCCCCCCTGAGGAATTCCATTTACGAGTGGAAAGCGTGTAGATAGATGGTCACCTATGCGAACACGAAAGAAACGGTCAGCTAGAAAGTTTTGTAAGAATGTGCCCATACGGCCGCGGATTCTACTTCTTTTAAGCTGAGAATCCCATAGCGCCAGGTCGTATCATACGCCGCTTCAATGTAAAAAAAAACACTGCATTAAGATATTGTTTCTGTATAAACGCTACACGAATCGAGGTATCCAAAAGTAAGATATGGTTCATGGTACTTCTGTTTCTTCTGAAGCCACACTGTTCGTTTGCGAAAAAAAAATGTACTTCCTAAATACCACGTCAGCCTTACATTTACCATTTTCTCCATCAGTTTTCCGAGGGAGGACGAGAGCGATATAGGTCGGTAATGCGATGGATGTAATCCGTTCTTTATGGGTTTTTTGATTGGGACAATGATTGCTTCCCGCCTACCTTCCGGGAAAGCGCCTGCTTTCCATACGCGGTTAAAGGTGGCCAGCAAAGCTTCCAGTCCCTGGGGAGGAAGTCTCTTTAACATAGCATTGTGAATCTGATCCGGTCCTTCGGCAACAAATCTCAAGGCGCTAATCGCGGATGTTAATTCAGTCATGGTAAATGGGTCATTGTAGTCAAGTGATTGTGAACTAATAAAATCAATAGGATGCCTCTCGCAATGCGACTTAAAACGCAAGAACTCTGGATTGGTGCTTCCACCACGACTACGTTCAGATATAAAACGGCTGATCTCATTCGCGACGTCTGACGGATGAGCAACATCAATGCTCCCAACGCTCAAGACGGGGAGAGGAACTGAAGAGAACTGACCGGAGATACGCTTGATTTGAAACCAGGTCTGTCCTGTGGGCGTGAATCGATTAAGATTACCAATGTATGCTTTCCAGGACGTCCTCTTTGCCTCGAAAATTGTGCGCCGAGCATGCGCCCTGGCCTTCCGAAATGAAATCAAGTGTTCCGTCGTACTGTGACGGTCAAAAATCCTGAATGCACGTCTTCGAGCAAGGATAACATTCCGGCACTCCTCCGTCCACCACGGCACAGGAGCACGGCAGGCCGTTCTGGATGTCCTAGGCATGCATTCGGTCGCCGTATCGACGATCAATGATGTAGAATTGTTCACGGAGAGTGGTGGACTATATTGATTCCGCGTATCGTCTGATAATTTATTTTGTACTATTTCCTCAAACTGAAGCCAGTTAGCCTTGCTGATGTTCCGCCGCGGTGGCCTTGTTCCTAAAACAGCAGCGCAGCGGAACTCCACCAGGATTGGATAGTGGTCACAACCCATCGGGTTATCATCCACTGACCAAACACAGCGATGACTTAACCGGGGACTACACAGGGTGAGATCTAAAACAGATTTGTTCCCCGAGGGTAACGTTATATGTGTGGTAGAACCTGTGTTTAGTAAACACATCGCTTCGCCGATTAAAAATGCTTCCATATGTTTGCCACGGGAGTTAGAAATGGCAGAACCCCAGAGAGTATGATGAGAGTTAAAATCGCCAAGAGTAAAACGGGGGGAGGAATTTCTAGCATAAGACTTCTGAGCTCCGCAGAGGGGAAAGCCTCTCCTGGTGGCAGATAAATTGAGCACAGAGACATAACATTGTGGTGAATATTAATACGTACGGCTACTGTCTGTAGTGTTGACTGCAATGATATTTTAGTAGGTGATTCATGGTGCACAGCCAACATTACCCCACCGTGTGCAATAGTGTCAATGTTTGTGTTACCTTTACGAAATACATAATATCCTTTAAGAATACGAAATACATAATTGAAGACTGGGTACCAGCGGAAAGTTTAGTTTCCTGAAGGCCAACAGCAATAGGCGGTCTGTGGTATAAAACCATCTGCAGGTCAGTAAAATTTGTTCTAAAAACACGCATGTTCCACTGTAAAACTAAGGGCGATATGATGGCGAGTCAAGTTAAAACTAGAAGAGCCTAAAAGTGCTCACTGGAGGGTTCGAGGTTACTCCTAGTGTGAGAGAGTGAGGTCGTTCTCGGCCGTGACCGCGGTGAGCAATCCCCTGGAGGAGACCCTGTTGGTGGCAGCCCACGCTTCCGAGGGATGCTCAGCCGCGGCGGAGGTGGGGGAGGACCCATCTCGTGCGGACTACCTGATTCTATCAGCGGTGCTTCCACCCGCCTCCGAGGCGAGGGCGTGGCCAACCTGGTGGGAGGGGCACATTCCACACCTTTGTTCCTTACCCATGCTTTTTTCCATCTGGGCCAAGCGTGCTCTCTTCGCCTCGTGGGCGCGCCTTTCAACTTCCTGATAGTGTAAGCTGACGTCGGAGATCTGTATACGTCGGCTGTTTCGGGACGGAGAGGTAGGTTCAGCACCTGCATCGGCAGGTGAGGAGGTGGAAGCTGCAGGTGAGGGAGAAATAGGAGGGGTAGGAGTAGGGTTTGAACGTGAGGGGAAAGGATGGCTCACGGGAAGGGGGGTCTCGACCGAGGCGAAAAGCGGCTAGATGGACTTACACTGTTCCCATACAGTGGAGGCAGACTTGTGTAGATACCATCGCTGATACCGTACTGGTGCAATCGGCGCTAGAGACCGGGTCCGCGGCTCGTGCGAAGCTCGCCAACGCCGACCTCTACTCGCGGTACAGGTTTGAGCCCTTAGCTGCTGGGACGACCGGCATTCCAGGACCTACTGCCTCAGAATATGTGCGAGAGCTCGGGCGGCACATAGCGGCCCGCACCGGCGAGCGCCGTGAAACAGCGTGGCTGAGACAACGCATTTCTGCCGCAATTGTGTGTGGCTTCTGTGCTCACCACAGCCCGGTCCACAGATAGATCTTCATTTGGCCACATAGTTGCAC
Organism: Imbricaverruca yamaguchii; assembly: GCA_034440575.1. Classification (NCBI taxonomy): domain Eukaryota; kingdom Metazoa; phylum Arthropoda; class Thecostraca; family Neoverrucidae; genus Imbricaverruca; species Imbricaverruca yamaguchii. The sequence goes on from JAOTOL010001559.1 coordinate 879,991, forward strand.
CACTTTCCCATAGTTGCACAGCATTTCCACAGCCCTGATAAGACATAGTGGCATTGCTGTGGCATCTCATGTACCCAACTAATCCTTGCACCACAAGTGTGGGTGTACAATTCTGGGGTATTGTGGGTGTACAATTCTGGGGTATCATTAGACACATTGGAGTGAGAGGTAGTACATGTGCATGGTGTTTTCCACAGTATTTGACAGTATTGTGTAATATATGTATTGTAACCTCACCACCCCCCCCCCAAAAAAAAAGAAGAAATCAAATGATTACTATTAGGGCAAAGGCAGTTGATGCAATTCATCACATCATGGGCACAGTACTCAGGAAATGTACTACAATAGTAATGCTATTTTATAAGTTCTTGCTGTGGACATTTGCATACATTAATCAGATCATCTAGGTCATTTGTACCTGGATGGTGTCAGACTGACCACCATAGCATTCAGACTGTGGCAAAGCATTCAGATTGAGCAAATAACCTCTCTGTCAAGCTGTGAATGGAATTGAAGCTGTGAATGAGTGTTGCCAGAAAATTATAAATGCATTGTTGTCCTCAAAGGAAACCTTAATATGTGAGATGCTAGAAAGCAACACATACATGGCAAAGTTAAAAGTACACTGATATGTGGCATATCTTGGCTGGCTGTGGTTAAATTATTAGCAAAGGATGAGGTTATAAGCCAACTTCATGAGCAATGGTAGATAAAATGATAGGAAAAGTATACTTAATCGATCCCAATGAAGTTCACAAATACACAGTGACACTGAGACCGGCTCACAGTGCACACTTGATAATTGCATCAACCCCACTTGACTATTGGATATAGGTTTTTGAATATAAAATGGTTTAATGAAAATTATACTAAATCAATCCATCTAAAATAGTTTTATTCTCACCACCAAGCAAGATATTTTGCATCAAAGAGCTAAAAAAAAATGATTGAAACCGATTCTTATTAATATCAAGTTTCTTTATGTACTTGTTTAGTTCATGTCTGGAATGTTTAGTTGAAGCAAGGATCAACTTGGAAGGATCCAGAGCTGCTAGATGGGAGAGCAAATTGACCCTGAAAAACTGTTCATAGGTGGTTTTATTTTGTATGTTAAATAGAGCTGGTCAGATTAGCTTAACCTGCACTAGAAGTACAGCTGATCACAGGGGGGCAGACAGGTGATATTTTGGAGTAAATTTGGAACAAGTATTACAGACCCTTCACTGGCACTAATGAATCCCAAATGCAGTTATATTTCAAGGCACATGATTTATCTTTGCACACATTTACACAAAATTATTTGACAGTCATGCATAAGTTATAAAATGGCATTAGTTTCTTGGTGTAATCGCCTCAGAGAACTTGCTTGCTCCAGGGATGATTTTCATAAATTTCAAGTGATCTTTTTCATTGAATTGGCTCATGGTGTCTAAAAAAGTTGTCTGTTGAAGAAAATGACCTTTGATTGCACATTCTAAATGCCTTAATGGTCAGGCAAGGCTTCAAGTATTTCCTCCAGCAATACCAAGTACCCCAAGATTTGCCAACTAGGGATTTCTGGTTCTTGTTGGTGAGCACTCCAGCACAGGTATCTAAAAATAAATAGTAAACATATTGAATAATCTAAATATATCACATAAGAATAAATATTGATAAATATTGAATAAATATTGAATAAATATTTAATTAATTATTGGCCATATTGACAAAAATATACGTCTTCACACATTTGAAGCACCGCCAGTTGCACATAGTTTTTAGAGCAACACAGATGAGCATGTATGGTATGCTTTGTACTGCCTTTCAAAGATGTATTGTGATGTTGACTGGTTGCCATGCAGGGATCACTAAAACTGCTAGTTGTTTTCAGTTATGGACTTTGAGTGGTAGCACTCGAGCAAACAATGTTGTTCTTCGTTTTCACTTCTGGAGTACAAAATACTTCATTTAGTCTGGTTACAATCCTGGATTACATAATGTATTGTTATGTATGACACCAACAAACATCAGTTTTTCCAACACTGACACATATTATAGCATAATATAACCAAACATAAGATAACCAAATCTAACAATAAAAGTAGGATCATCCCAAACAGACTATTTGATTACAGTGTAATCAAATCTAGATGAACATTGTTAGACCTGCCATTAGCATTCACAGTACCACAGGGAACTTCCACCCTTGACAGGTAACAGGCATGTCTGGCTGCAAATATTCCTTGCCAGGAATGAATATAGAATTGAGCCAGAAACAAAAGTTTTTATATCAGTGTATTGAATTGTGTGCATGCAATGTTTAGTTTCTTATTCATTTCATTCATTATTATCACTTGTGGCACACCAGGTACAGAGAATTAGACATAAAGGGCCTTATTCCTACAGTGAAAATCCTGATTATGTATTTCTGTGCAAACCTAAGAATATAGAGTAATCATTTGCTAAGAATATGAATGGTTGCATCATCTTTTCACATTAAAATACACTGTATTATAAGAATAATTAAAAGAATCAAATTTTACCTTCATCTCCAATAATATCTTTTTCTTCAGAAACAGTTCCAGCTATGTTAGGCTGTTTATATTTTAAAATTCATTGTAAAGAAAAATTGCGTGGAAATTTTTCATTTCAGAAAAAAACACCGCAGATATATAATCCTGAGTTTATGATAAGTGATATAGCATTGTTGCCTTATTTTTTAATGCCACATTGTCTGCTACATTACCCAACCATAAGCTCTTTTCTGTGTTCTTTTGCCTGCCAACCAAAAAGCACATGCTTCCAGGGGAAATGAGTAGTACATTTATAAACATTGTGTTGGAAAAGGAAATGTCAAGAAATAAAAACTACCTGTAATTGCAAGTTTACCACAATTTGTCCTGAAAAAAACCCTTTTGACATGCACACCTATTTAATTGATTATAATAACGAATATTAAAACAGGATGTTTTCATTGGCTTAGCTAGGACAGAACTCTGTGGCTCTTATTTAGACCTTACATTTTGACATCATGAATTTGCGATGCCAAAATTTACGAATAATAACTTCCAGAATTTGAAAATAAGTCTATGAAATGAGAAAAGAACCAGAATTACCCCAATGAGAAGCTGAAGCTGATAAACTGCTCACGAAGGGTTCACGCATCGGGATGGTCCTCTACAGTGGTGGATTCCAGCAAACAGCTGATTCCTCATACTCTTTGGACAACACAATCTCGAGAAAGTTTAGTAGGAATATTTACTAAGAATGGAAGCAAGTTTAATAGCAAAAATCACTCAGTTACATGTGATAAGTTCGGATGGACACGGGCTTGTCTGCCCTTTCCTTCTCGCTTGGCGAACAGTTCCCAATACCAATTTCCATTACACCTACTGATCGGGGTAGGCGGACGGATCTAGAGGAAAGGGCTCATCTATCTACACCACAAGTGGTCGATTTCTTCTGAAATGTTGCACTAATATGCACAACAATATATATAGCATACATCAATGTCGACTTATCAGCGATTCACTGTGACTGTTGAGTCTCGGTGGTATATCCCCGACCATGGTGGTATCCCTGTCTCCAGTGGTATATCCCAGTTACCTGTAGTATATGCCGGGCACCGGTGATGCAGTTATCGGCCACGGTGATGTATCTACCGCCAACGGTGATGCATCTCTGGGCCTCGGTGATGCATATCTCGGCCGCGGTGATGCATATCTCGGCCGCGGTGATGCATCTCCCGACACCGGTAGTATATCCCCGTCCAAGATGATATATCTCTTCTTCCCGGTGGTATATCTCCCGTACCTGGTGAAACATCTGCTGGGCCGGTGATGCGTCACTCGCCCCCGGTGACTCGGAAACATCAAAATTCAGAACACCAAACAGCACCACATGTCAGCGAAGCTACCAAACAGCTCATGTACCGGCCAAATGTTGCTTTGCTCTTGCAAGATAGAAACACATACAAAGTACTCAACCGACAAGTTCGATCAGCTATTGGAGCTGATCGTAGGGAAGAGATTAGCGGAAAGATAGCTCAGAAAGGCCAATCAGCTGCGTGGGGTGCCATCAAAAACATTATCGATACCAAAACGCCTCTCACAGAGTTCAACTTTAGGTCCTACCTGAGCAGCTAAATCAATATTTTGTTAATGTTGGACCAAAAGTATCAGAAGAGGTCAAACGCCAGGCAACCATGCGTGACACCCCCACCCCCACAAAGGAAAGCGAAGTTTAACCTCCCAGTTTTGCCAAGCTTTAAGGGTGGTAACGACAATAGATGCAAATTACGAAACCAGGAGAATCGCGCCAGACGTTCACAAGTAGGTCTCGGAGCGGGTAATTAATATGTATTCGGAACTAACCAAGTACGATGAAACGGAGTACGACTCGTTAAGTGCTTGCGTAATACTGGAGGGGGTAATTGTGAGCGAACTGGTTTTTTTCTCGTATTCTTAGGGACCGAATGATCCTGCGGAATGAAAGGAGTGAGTGACTGTTGCATGGGTGCTTCAAGGGGTAGTTTTAAGGGCCAGTGAAATGGGTTCGAATTGAACACAAGTATTCAGCGGTCAGAAACATCACTGCTAAAATTATACTGGGTGTTGCCCGGGCCACGCTTGCATCTGGCTGCCCCGAGAACGTCGATGCTGTGCGTGTGCGGGGGGGGGGGTGAGTGGATGGTGGATGTGCTGTGTTGTCTGGGGATACGCGGGTGGGTCCTGTAAATGGACGAGTGCCGGCGGCGGTGGCAGTACCCATGTCGTGGACCAGAATCATAACCATCCAACAGTGTCACGTCACACCCAATGCCCACAACCCCTCCTCGCTACATGACCAGCCGGGCGCACTCACAGGCGTATGTGTTGTGGATAGAAGCCTGGCCTCGCTAAAAGAAATTCGTGTAGTGGTGGTGATGGGCCGTAGAAGGGTTGGAAGGGTGTCAGAGTGGTTGTAGAAATTGTGGGCGAGGGGGACGACTCCCCGGCAACCATCTAGCCGGCCCAGCGGCGGCCAGCCACAGTCGCCCGCCGGCAACCAACCAGCCGGCCCGGCGGCGGCCAATAAAGCCTCAGCCGCCAACTGCCCAATGCCCAGAACCCATACAGACATAAAGACATAAAAGATTAGTGCAACTATGAGCCACAAGGGCCCTTCATGGTTGCACTCTGTGCACTGAACCAGTTACCCACCAAATATGTCAATCAGCCCTCCCTGTAATACTGAAAAGCAAGCCCTCTATTCTTATAATGATTGTCTATGCTGTTTTTAAAGATGTTCAATGTGCTGCTACTGACAATGTTTTCTGGCAGCTGGTTCCAGTGTTTTACTAGCCTGTTGGTGAAGAAAGTTTGCCTTAACCTTGTTCTGCTGTGGTTAACTTTAATGTTGAATTTATGACCTCTAATTACATCATTTCTGTTCAATTCAAACATTTCCCCAAGATATCCCCTCTCCAGACCATGGGCAAATTTAAAGACCTCGATATCTCCTCTCAGCCTTCTATATCTAAGTGAAAACATATTCAATTTCTCATATTCTTCAATTTCTTCAACCCGCTCCGGTACCGCTCATCACGACGTGGCCCGGACCCCCCTACAGTAGCAGCATAGTGAACATTTAAAAAACAGCATAGACAATCATTATACGAATAGAGGACTTGCTTTTCAGTATTCCAGGGAGGGCTGATCGACGGATTTGGTGAGCACCTGGTTGAGCGTCCAGAGTGCAACCAAGAAGGGCCTTTGTGGCTCATAGTTGCACTAATATTTTAGGGCTTTGATGTCTTTATGTTACGGTGATGTATTTCTGGGCACCGGTGATGCATCTCCCGGCTTCGGTGATGTATCTCTCGGCCCCGGTGATGCATCTCACGGTCCGGTGGAATAATCCTGGCTCCGCTGGGCAACCGAACATCAACTGATTTATCAATAAAATCGTGTCGTTAATTTTTCCATACTCATATTATCAGCCAACTTAAACTTTAGTTGATTTTAAACTACTTGGTTCTAAAATGCTAGCCAAGAAATCACTTGAGTATACACCAATTGCCATGGCATGTGTAAAACTGATCGGCTCCCCCTACGAACACCGGCTTATCGTGAAGGACTGAGATGCTTTCTATGTTATATACTAAAACTTTGCAAATTATTTATTGGTGATTGGGATTACCACACGATGATTTGCAATCACCACATATTCACATCGGTATACATGATCAGCCTAAATATCCCAGATGAATGATTAAATCACACCAGCCAGAACAGAACAAGTGAGGAAAACTGTAAGAGATGGCGTCCAGAGAGCATGACCCTAAGAAATATATACCAAAGCCAAACCTTTGAAGTCAGATATCACTTCTCTCGCTCTCTCTCTCTCTCTCTCTCTCTCTCTCTCTATCTCTCTCTCTCTCTCTCTCTCTCTCTCTCTCTCTCTCTCTCTCTCTCTCTCTCTCTCTCTCTATCTCTCTCTCACACGCACACACACACACACACCTACGTGCTTACCGTGACAAGCGAGGACTATCACCTGACGGTCACTAACGAGGACACCCTTTATTTATCACCGCAGAAACATCGATTTCTTCTCGGTGATAGAGCAAGATCGGCCAAGTATGATGAAGTGTCGATTCGGGAGGAAACGTCCAATTGTTGGCTGCCAGTGTGGATTGAATTACCGAGGACCTCGGCAAATCCGAGGACAATGTGTGTCTCTACATGTTTATCCTGAATACCGACGATAATGTGTGTCCATGCATGTTTATCGTGGTTTCCGAGGTGTGTCCATATACATTCTTATCGTGAATAAAGAGGACAATGTGTATACATATTTGTCCATCGTGCGCACCGAGGACTGTAGCCTGATGGCCACAAATGGCAACTTCCTTTGAAATGCGAAAACAGTGTGTGTGCGGTTTATCCTAATAAGCGTATCTGTGTGGTCTTATGTCTCTGTGATAAATCCTATGCCTAGTCCAAATAACCTATCCCAGGTGATGGGGAGAGTCCTAAGCGTAGGACTTTCATCCTAAAAAATCGTGGATTCGTAACCTAATGTTGACAATCGTGGGAGAGGGAGAGGGGGAATCAAAGCGAGGAAATTTACCCGATTGGAAAGCTATTGGATTCTTCTCACAGTTGCGCGAAAATTGTAGGGTATTCACACCACTGAAGACGGCTTAAATATATCGCTCGATTATATATATATATATATATATATATATATATATATATATATATATATATATCGTTTAGATCACAACTGTAATTTAAACAGAGCGCCAGAAAAGCACCGGAGGACTAATTCCCATGTGTACAATCTCAACCTCCACGCTCCCTCCTGTGCCTTTCAGACAGGCGTTGATTAACAGAGGCGTGGTCAGGATTCCATCTTGGATATGCCACCAGCCAAAAGGACCATCTTTCCGTGGAAAATGAAAGGTGAAAAGCCTGTCCCTCAAATTTATTTTCATATGCGTAGAACGTGTGCTTTTCTCGATAAGGATTTCACCACAATTTGAAGCACACTCCTTATTGTAGTGGATAGTCCTACACTTGTTTTGACGTGGGCTTCCAACAATTCTAGTAGGATATGCAGGCATGCGATTACGTCTGGCGTGGGATGTGCTGGCCCTCGCCCCGTGGCCATTACTATGTCAGGGATGTCGACGTTACTATTGCGGGCCAGTCGTCTGATGTGAGCTATGTCCAGTGCCCTATCCCTATTTTTATCTCCACTTAACTTGCATATAACCGAGACTAATTTGGGTGGTCATGCTGTGGGAAGCAGTGGCTCAAGATTCGCAATGCTAAGTGTCGAGGAAACTATGTAAAGACATAAAAACATAAAGACATAAAAGATTAGTGCAACTATGAGCCACAAGGGCCATTCTTGGATGCACTCTGTACACTGAACCAGTTGCCCACCAAATCTGTCAATCAGCCCTCCCTGTAATACTGAAAAGCAAGCCCTCTATTCTTATAATGATTGTCTATGCTGTTTTTAAAGATGTTCAAGGTGCTGCTACTGACAATGTTTTCTGGCAGCTGGTTCCAGTGTTCTACTACCCTGTTGGTGAAGAAAGTTTGCCTGAACCTTGTTCTGCTGTGGTTAACTTTAATTTTGAATTTATGACCTCTAATTGCATCATTTCTGTTCAATTCAAACATTTCCCCAAGATATCCCCTCTCCAGACCATGGACAAATTTAAAGACCTCGATGAGATCTCCTCTCAGCCTTCTATATCTAAGTGAAAACATACTCAATTTCTTCAATCTTTCCTCATATGCCAGGTTGCTTATGCCATTAATCATCTTTGTAGCCCTCTTTTGTACTCTCTCTAAAAGCCAACAATCTTTTTCATAGCTAGGAGACCAAGCTTGGATGCAGTATTCCAAATGTGGCCTGACGTATGCACATTAAACCTTCCTGATCACTTCCTCACTTCTGTATGATACATTCCTAATTATTGCCCGGAGCATTCTCAGTGCCTTCTTCCTGGCTTCCTTGTTCTGTTCTGATGCCCCCAGTTTTGTGTTTAGAATAACACCTAAATCCTTTTCCTGTTGAGTCAGTGATAGCACTTGGCCACCCATCAGGTATGGAGCCTTCATATGCTGCTTACCTACATGCATGATTTTGCACTTATCAAAATTAAATTTCATTTGCCATTCTTCGGACCACTTCACAAGTTCGTCTAAGTCTTTTTGCAGCGAGATATGCTCATCTTGACCTGTTATTGCCCTAAAGACCTTCAAATCATCCGCAAATTTCAAAACTTTACTGCTTAGGCCACTTTCAATGTTATTTACAAATATAATGAACAGTAATGGCCCTAGTACTGACCCCTGGGGGACTCCACTAAGAACATTTTGCCATGATGACTTTGTACCATTTAGCATCACTCTTTGCTGTCTATCTGAAAGCCACAACTCTATCCATTTTAAGATGCTACCTGCAATACCATGGGACTGAAGCTGTATCATTAACCATTTATGGGGTACCTTGTCAAAGGCCTTACTAAAGTCAAGATATGCTACATCAACCTGATTTCCCTGATCAAATTGTTATGTGGCGAAGTTCAAAAGGTCCAAGAGGTTTGTGAGACACGATCGTCCTTTTCTTAACCCATGTTGAGTATCTTGAATCAATCTGCTACCTTCCAGATAACTAACTATTATATCCTTGATAATTGATTCGAGTACCTTGCAGACTAGGGATGTGAGACTTACTGGCCTATAGTTTTCAACTTTCCGTCTTTCTCCTTTCTTGAAAATAGGAACTACATTTGCCCTTTTCCAATCGGTTGGAATTTCATTTTGTGAAACTGATCTACAAAATATTATCCTAAGTGGAAATGCTAGTTCCTTTTCAGTTTCCCGCAACACCCTAGCATAAATATCATCAGGTCCTGCTGCCTTGTTTGGCTTTATTTTCCTGATATGATTGTAAACAACATCACTATCAATGAAATCAACATCATTTGTCAGATCCCATGTCACTGAGCTATGGTGTACGGTCGGCAGATTGGTCATATCTTCCAATGTAAACACTGATTTAAACTGCTTGCTCAGCTCCTCAACCATCTCACTATCCTCACCCAATGTAGTCCCGTTTACTTCCAGTGGACCAATTGTGCTAGAAACTTTACTCAGCTTGTAGAAACTAAAGAACTTTTTACTGTCCCCATTACAGTTTCTAGCTAAATCCCGTTCTTTTGCTCGCTTTGCTGCTATGGTTATTTGCTTCAGTGTTTCTAGCTTTTCGATACTCCTTTAGATTAACGACATTTGAGGCTTCTTTAAAGACTCTAAATGCAGTTTTCTTAGCCTTAATTGCTTTTATCAAGTCTGGTGTAAGCCATGACTTGATACATGTCATGTCAATGCATGTCAATGCATTTCGAATTAGAACATATCTTAACCCTGAGCAATATCGTGAAGGGATCAGCTACTTGCGGTTCCATTCCGATTGGCTATAACCAACTACTCAGAAATCATTTTTCGTTACATCCTGACGGTTAGCTGAGTGAATTCAGACACACTGGATCAGGGGCGTTGCCACCGGGCTAGGCAGCGAGCGATGACATTTCCCCTTGCCCTGTGGAAGACGGCGTTTTACCCTGACATCTGAGGGGGCCCCGTGTCGGAAATGCACAGAAAAGTTGAAGTGCTCTCTAGACGAAAGGCTTCACACTAAAGACCGCTACCATCCAGACAATTCATATTAGAGAAAACCAGAGCTATTTCTGTATGAATTCCCACAAAGCTCCAGAGATTTGGACAGCCGTTCAACCTACTTTTCGGAGTGAGTGAAACACAATGCATACCGTCACACACACCTTTGCGGAGGTTGCCCATTAGCCTTCGATGCATGTGTCCATCATCGCTTTACTCATTATCCTCCATCCTTCATCATCCTCCATTCGATATACGTGCCCACGGTGTGGAAAGGCATTTGTGGCATTTCTGGTCTTCACACATTTCTGATTGCAGGCCAAAGCTGAAAACCTGGAGGCAATCCAATGAGCTTCCTGACTCAACCACCGCGCGAGAGAGGCGGGAAACGCTTTCTCTTGCCGTGAAGGGATGGAAGGGGTGTCGCTCCCCTGACCTTTAAGGAGACCCTGCTCGGCAAGATACAAAACATTCGAAGTGTGGTTTTCAGGAGACGGCTTCACAATGAAAATCACTTGCAATCAGAAACATATAATGTAAGTCAAAGCTATGGCTTGTAGTTATCTCCACACAGATCTCAGAGGCTTTTGTTCAAGGTCCTTGCTTTGGGGATCCTTGTATTTTGTGATAATGTGAAAGATGCCACCGCATGCATTGGTGGAATGTATGTATTTCATGGATGCACGGCCATTACTTACAAGAAACACTGAAAATATTTCAGGGTGCTTTCTCATTTGGTTCCACGTTAACCTCCACCGGGACCAAGGTAGGGGCTCACAAGGGTACGGAAGAACCAGTCTTGAGACGAGTAGCCTCCTATCTCACATTATATTTAATGTCACGATTACTGACCTGAGGTCCTGACAGGGATCTATTCGCTGGTAGCACTCAACCCATAACATGCCAACAAATTAAACCCCACAGCGAAGCTCGGTTTGACTGGTGTCACAGCAATTGTCTCGGTAGTTAAATAAGTCAACTAGGACAGAGATATGCCGTGAAGTGCTTTGTTAATGCATCTCAGCCATGTTTCAGGCTAGTTGTTCCATTATTAATTCGTGTTCACGGAAGTCAAGTACCGGGTTCAATGTAGGAAAAGCTGAGATAAGATGTGACAGTATATTTGGAGCTTCGATGAAATGGATTCATAGCATCCATGTCAATTATACAAAACTGGCTTTCGTACATCCACACATGAACCGACATACTGGGCACAAAACAAACACTGTTCTTCGACACGGCACACGACAAACACTGTTCTTCGACACCTATTACACATCGAAGATGAGTCATACATCCTGCGGTCATATCACACCATTAGTCGGTTATTATCTGATGGGTGCCTGACATATGATGGGACATGATTTCAGCTGCTTTTGGCCCCATATAGAAAGTTCCAGAGCGAACACTTTCCGGGCATGAGGTAGCTGCAGCCGGCTTTCTGCTCATTCGTCCTACACGGTTAGGTCAAGTCGACTGTACTGGACGATTGTGCCTGACCGCGCCTGCACCACCGCCCCCCGCCATAAACCTCAGATTAGTGCCAACACCGAGAGCCGCAGTCACCTGCAACAGTTTGATTGTCGTTAGGTACCATCCTAGAACAAGGAAGTTCCCCAGTCAGGGACCACGCTGGAATAAGTCATAGGTTGTAGATACCACATGTCAGAGACAAGATATATGACGTCAATCCTTTGTTAGTTCACTGTTCCCACCTTCCCACTTTTGGAGCATACCCCCTCGTGACCAGATCTGACAGCGACATGAAATTTTGAACATTTGTAGAAGATAACGTAGCCTGCAGCATGTTCCAGCTATCCCGCTATCCGCTATGATTGTTGGGTTGGAATTCTGAGGAGTGAAGCAATAACCAGTTTTTACTCTCACCTAATCTCGTGACATGACTCGTGGTGACTCCGATTATTGTTGCGTTTTCCCTGGAGAAATATCTGCACATAAATGTGTAAGACTGGTAAGCATTTCGAAGCCCCGGTCTGACAGTTCTCAGAAAGCATAACCATAAAATGAGACTCTGATAAGAAGTCTCATTTTAGATCAGAAGACTAAAACCAGAAGCGCTGCCGAATTTGACCTCGTCTAGCCCATTTGGTGGTCATGATATGTACTGCCTCCCAGGAAATGTATTGTAGTCCTTATCCCCAATATTAAAAACGCGGTAACACATGGGCACTATAGCTTGCTATCCATTGCTTCTCCTATCCGGTGAGTCGGACAAATAACACTTATACCTTGTAGGCACGAATTTGAAGAATGTCCATCAGACCCTTCACTATGCAGCGACAAATATCTCACCCGGTGCACCTGTGGACATATAAAATTGCAACAAACTGTACCTGGCAGCTCACTTTTACAACCATTTTAGTTTTTTATGCATACAAACATTAACGTATTTAGGGGGCCATTGGGCCGTGCCCCTCCATCCCTTATGCGCAAAAGGCCGGTTACTGGCTAGCAGGGCTCGGAAGGCGCCCTTTTGTCCTACAAGTGGTGTGCCCAAAGCTTGGATGGGTGTCCCAGATGGATGAATGATGTCCCAGGTCAGGAAGCAAAAATCCGTTCCCAAGGTCGTGCAAGGGGTCGGGATGGCCAAGTAGTTACTATGTTGAGCTCTGGATACAAGATCCCGGGCTCAACACTGGCACAGCTCGCGATATTTCCCAATCCCGCGGCCCACTGGCGACACAGTGTGGGTACCGCTATAAAGCATTAATTCACATTAAGTGCGTCGTGAACTACCCAATAACCAACAAAAGTCCGAAATTGTGCGCCGTGGATCTACACTATCATCCCAAGGACTGTAGCTGCTTCCATAAACTGAGCGTTGACACCCATGATTACATTGTTTTTCAGGTTTTCGGTCGGTCTGAGCGCTGCTCTCTCTTCCCATGTGTTTGTTATTGACCAAAAGTGATTGGAAATTGACATATCTATATTTTCGGTGAAATATTTGAAACCAGGTGTGTATCCTCGACTAACGAAATTGTTTCCTTCGTTGTGAAGCCATTGCACAATCATGTATTTATGAGATGATCATGCCATTAGGTATGTTTTTCATAATTTAATGTGGGGTCTTTGAGTCCAGTGACTCCCTGTGCTGCGAAGCACTGACGTATGGGTGGATCCAGCATAGAACGACCAGAGGATAACACCCTGATGTCACCGATTTCGACTGTACCTTCCTCCCAGGGGTAATCGATGGTTCTGATCACGGCTGTGATATTTATTTTTTCGTCCGGTAAGCGGTTTCAAAGTTATAGCCTCAGGCAATTTGACGATCCGCACGTGCAGGACTATTGTAGAGCTCAATTTTCGCCCTTATGCTCTAAGGTATGTGAATAAAAGTATATGCCGGGTTGTTAGGAAAGGTACATATATTAACAGCGATTCATAAATGGAAATATACCTCTCTTAGAAGTTCGGCAAAAAAATCCCAAAACTTTGAAATTTTGAAAGCATATTTTTTTTGTATGAATTCTCCGTAAAATTTTCGACTGCACGTGGTTCAGCATTCTTTGAACTACGGGATCAAGCAACAAAAAACGTGGAACGGACGAAGAGTAACGTGCCGCATGCCCTTAAATGTAACGATGTTACCCTGCTCCCTCGTTAAATCCGGCCGCCGCGCCGCCCGGGTGCGGCCCCGCAGCGACGCGGCGATGACGCAGCCGGGGGAGGGAGAGGGGGGAGATAAGACGTTACACGAGGGGAGGAGGAGATAACGGAGCGGGTCGTATTGACAAGACGGTGCCATTCTCATGGTGGGGTGTCAGATGCAGACTATGCGACATTGACGGTCGGTCCTTGTTTTGTGGTCGTGCGGGGAGCATGTGTCTATTGTAGGACTAGTCAGCGAAGCCGGGTGTGAGGATGGCGCCGCTCCCGAAGAACCCATGTTGTTCTGACCCATTCAAAGTACATAAAGTATGCGCAAGAAAAGGTTTAAGAACTGCATCAAAGCAACTGGTTCAACGTATTCAAGATCCCACGATAACCACCGACACTACTGTGTGCGAAGTGTCGCCTGCGGCTGACCAAAGATCCCGACAGTTTGTCAATTTTACCGAATCCAGACACTGCAGAACCCCCGGAGCGCGAAGAGTAGAGCTCATCAAGCTCACCTGAATCAAGTGGTGCGAATGTTGAGAAGCCTGATCCTACGGATAGTGTAAATGAAGAAAGTGTCAAGATTGTCATGGAGTGTCTGGACCAAACGCCGATGCGCCGAAGTAAGTATCAATCAAGTTGCATTTCGCCATGTCTGGTTTCCGTTTAGTGAGAGCTTCCTTTAATTTTGAGCCATCGTATTTCTGTTCTTGGCATGCCTGTCCATAGTGCACATGGCCCGATTGCAGAGCGGTTATGCTTTTGTGTGTGTGGGGGGGGGGGGCACTGACAAAAGGAGAGAGTGATTGCCCCGAACAGAATCGACGCATTATCCTTGCTGTTTTCCCAGAATTAAATTTAGGAAAATTTGTAGTTGGACCTTATTTCACCAGACTTACGGGTCGTATGTCGGTTATAGGTATCCGATAATACGTTATAAAAAACAACGTATGCATTAACACAATTATATGCCCTTTTCAGAGGGACTTTCGGGGTCGCAGAAACGGAAATTAGCATCAGCGAAACTCAAGAAGGCATTCCAAGCGTTGAAAAGGAAACTTTCGGAGTCGATTGGCACGGAGAAACCGACACCAGGCAGCATGTGAAGAGAACGAGGACCGAAAAGGATGACAGATATACCAGGTCAGTTTATGAATCATACATGTATGTACCCAGTGGCGTAGCTAGAGGGGGCCATGGGGGCCAAGCCCCCACCCTTGGTGCCCCTGATCCTCGGGGCGCCTGTTGTCCTCTTGAACGCTATTTCACTCATCGGGTGCCCTTTCGTTCGTTTCAGTAAATACATGGTATTTAGGGACGCCCCTTCAGGCCCCGAGCCCGATGGCCATTTGTGGCGACCTGTTAGTCATTTGGGGCGCCATTGCAGATGTCTGGGATATAATTTTGACCAGTCGGGTTTAATCGCGCCGTTTTATGTCCCTCTCCATTACCCGGGCGCCCTCGTGGTCATTTAGGGCGACCTCTGGTCTTTTGGTGCGCCCTGTTGGTCAGTGATTGCTTCCTGTTGGTCATTTGAGACGCCCTATTTCACTATTTTTTACGCTCGTTGGGCTCGAAGGGCGCACGTCGTTGGGCGTGCTTGAAGGTGATGGTATTTTTCATTCTTTGAGAATACTGTTTTACGCATTTCGCGTATTTCACCGCATTCGGAACGCCTATGGGGCACAAAATTTGCGGTTTTGGGTGCCTCGCAGGGGCGCCGTTATTGCTGCAAAGGGCGCCCCAAATAGTGGGAAAGACCAGTTACCTAAAAACGTCCTCCCAAATCGGAAAAATAGTAAAAGTCTGGTACATGTGCCCCTATAAAGTGGCGCCTCCCCGGGAAAAATGGCGCCCCTCGGACCGAGGACCCCCTGGCATCCACCCGACCCCCTGCGGAGCAGCAGCGTGGTGGCGGCCCTGGGGGACGCCGCGAGGTTTCTCCAGAGCCTACAGGCTACGCCGTAATAAGGCCGGAGGGAAACAACAACAACAACAACAGGACCTCTTGCTGATTTCTCCATACGCCACTATATGTACCTACGTGTATAACGCTTACACGTTTCCTGCCTCCATAAGTTCGGCTACGCTTTAGTTGCGTTGGTATATTGAATACCGAACTTGTAGCAGACGTAGTTAAAGTAGATGCAACATCGTATTTTAAATCTTTCAGGTACGGAATATGATTGAGGAACTAAAAGCAGAATTCAAGGCGATTACTGACTACAAACGACGCCTGATGATTTTGACAGTTTCGCCGTAAAGTCAACAGGAAACCGCAGACTTTTTCGAGGCCTCACTGCACATGGTGAAAAGTGCGCGTAAGCTAAAGGAAGCTCATAATATTTTGCCAGAAGTTCAGAGGATATCGAGGGGTCGTAGAATAAGTGAACATGAAAAAAGCGAAAGTACGAGCTTTTATGATTCGGACGTAGCTAGCAGAATGTGCCCAGGGCAAAAAGACTGTGTAACGGTGACTGACGCGGATGGAACAAAGGGAAAGGTACAAAAAAGGCTCGTTCTTGGGACGCTGAGGGAGTTATACACTTTATATAAAGAGGACACGAACAATCCTACCGTCGGGTTTTCAACCTTTGCATCACTGCGGCCAAAACACTGTGTGCTTGCTGGGAGTGGCGGTACGCATACGGTGTGCGTATGCACATATCACCGCAATCCAAAGCTCCTAATATCAGCGCTAGGATTTTCGGACCTAACGATTGAGGATCTGCTGGACCATGCAGTTTGCGATAACAAAAATTGCGACTGCATGATGCTCCCGGTGAGGAGGGTGTGGCGGATTTCATTTTGATGATAATGTCTGACGATGCCCCTGACGACGATGACGGTCTCGACGATGAAATCCGCTACCAGCAGTGGGTCACCACTGACCGCTGCACACTTACGGAGGTGATCGCCGGTCGTGAGGACTGTGTACGGACACCCAGCCATCAGATGCAGGAACCCACCGTACACCACTACCGAACATTGGTTCAAAGTAAGTTATTCTTAGAACCAGGGATGCGGAGCCGGGAAAATTTTGGACGGCTCCGGCTCCGACTCCGACTCCGGGAAAGTATCCCGGCTCCGACTCCGACTCCGGCTAAATGTCTGACTCCGGTAAAATGTCCCGGCGGCTCCGGCTCCGTACATCCCAAACGTGATCGACCCATTCAGGAAGAGCTAGGGGGTATGTTCAAAAAGTTATCCGCGACCACTCAGGGGTGCAAACTTCAGACAATTACAAGCAACTTCCCCATACAAACTCTGTAGCTATCTTTAAATAAACACCCGCCCACGCCCAAATAACTTTTCTGTTTTCAGCGCCGTATTGAGGCAATCAGAAGAGGGGAGACTCGAATCCGCAGCACTCCCCATCTCGTGCACGGTCCAAGGAACACCATTGTTGCAAATTGTAATGTTTGACCTCATCTCTAATAAGGTACAACAACCCGTTGATGATGGAAACAATGAACTGAACTAAACTAAACATAGAACTATTGCATCGACTACTGGGGCTAGAATATGGTCATTGGTTATTCTACCATTATTTCATGATATTTTTACATGTTGCTCGTATTTAAGCATTTTGTCTTTTAAAAACGCGTTTTCATACCATGCCATACTAGGTATAATGTGTTAATTTCACGTTTGCTAATTTTGTTTAATTTCCACCTCTTTCAGAGTCGGAGCAGCCCTGCTTTTGACGGCTCCGGCTCCGACTCCGGCTCCGACTCCGGCTCCGAGTAAAATGTCCCGGCGGATCCGGCTCCGGCTCCGGCTCCGGCTCCGGCTCCGGCTCCGCATCCCTGCTTAGAACTGAAGGAGGTAGTGGATAAGGGACAGGTAGTGGTGCAGGGTGACTTTTCTGGGAATTATTCTTTCGTAGATCAGGACGCTGCTCAGGGATTTTATTGTGATTCATCTCAATGTACCGTGCACTCTTTCGTGGTGTATTGGCGGGAGGGGGCGTGTCATGTCATCAGAGTTATTGTTTCATATCTGATGGAATGAAGCACAACACTGCCATGGTGCACGCCTTCCTCCGACGCCTGATACCCGAGATGAAAAAGAAAGTACCGGGGCTGCAAAAGGGGTTTTATTTTACTGATGGCTGTGCTACTCAGTACAAGAATATGTTTAACTTTGCGAATATGTGTTATCATGATGCGGACTTCGAAGGCGTGAAATGTGAATGGCACTTTTTCGGCACTTCACATGAAAAGGGAGCGTGCAATGGAATCGGGGGTACGGTGAAACGTGCCACGCGACAAGAGAGCCTGCGGCGACCTGTCAGCGGCCAAATTCCGATAGCCTAGGCAATGGCCAAGTTTCTGAGCGAAAAGTTCGTGAGTGTCATCCATACGATATTTGTATCCAGCCTTGAGGTAGCAAAGGTGGCTACTGAGTTGCAGGCGCGGTTCAATGCTGCCAGAACTATCAAAGGGACTAAGAAGCTCCACAGGTTTATCCCTGTGGGCGCCGCCACCATGCGCGTCCATGAGCTGTCCACAGACGATGGTTATGATGTGCGAATTACGCATTAAAATGGCCAGGGACAGTGAAGCAAACATCGTAGGGATGACAACTTGCGTGCAAATGTGCGATGTTATAAACCTGCGCGACCGGCTGTTGTGCCCAATGTCTTGCATAGTGCGTGCTTACCTGCTCCACCAAGAGTATTTGTTCCGTCATATAATCGTCATTGATCGAATAACTTGTGCTGGTTTCTTTCAAGAAGCTGAAACCATTGTAATTTCTTTGGTGTTCCTGTTAAAGTGTTGCATTGCAAACGTGCGACTCATATGGTATGCAAACGAACAGTCCAGAAAAATAGTGTTTAATGTGTTGGATGGTGGTACGATGGTATCAGCGGCGCATTTTGTGATTTCTCGAGAGGGCGGATGGAGAGGCGGTGGACGACACAGCGAGGGCCCGAGGGAAAGTACTGCGATAAAGTTCACAGATATTTAGATATCAAAATAGTTATCAGAACATAATTTAGTGACTTATACATCTCAAACTAAATGGTTAGTAAAATTAACAATTTCGCAATTTCAATTCAAACATTTTTCCAAGATATCCCCTCTCCAGACCATGGACAAATTTAAAGAACACGATAAGATCTCCTCTCAGCCTTCTACATCTAAGTGAAACATATTCAATTTCTTCAATCTTTCCTCATATGCCAGGTGGCTTATGCCATTAGCCATTTTTGTAGCCCTCTTTTGTACTCTCTTTAAAAGCCAACAATCTTTTTCACAGCTAGGAGACCAAGCTTGGATACAGTATTCCAAATGTGGCCTGACATATGCACAGTAAAGTTTCCTGATCACTTCCCCACTTCTGTATGATACATTCCTATTTATTGCCCCGAGCATTCTCAGTGCCTTCTTCCTGGCTTCCTTGGTCTGTTCTGATGCCCTCAATTTCGTGTTTAGAATAACACCTAAATCCTTCTCCTGTTGAGTCACTGATAGCACTTGGCCACCCATCAAGTATGGAGCCTTCATATGCTGCTTACCTACATGCATGATTTTGCCCTTATCAAAATTACATTTCATTTCCCATTCTTCGGACCACTTCACAAGTTCGTCTAAGTCTTTTTGCAGCGAGATATGCTCAAGTTGACCTGTTATTGCCCTAAAAACCTTCAAATCATCCGCAAATTTCAAGACTTTACTGCTTAGGTAACTTTCAATGTTATTTACAAATATAATGAACAGTAGTGGCCCCAGTACTGACCCCTGGGGGACTCCACTAAGAACATTTTGCCATGATGACTTTGAACCATTTAGCATCACTCTTTACTGTCTAACTGAAAGCCACAACTCTATCCATTTTAAGATGCTACCTGCAATACCATGGGACTGAAACTGTATCATTAACCGTTTATGGGGTACCTTGTCAAAGGCCTTACTAAGGTCAAGATATGCTACATCAACCTGATTTCCCTGATAAAATTGTTGTGTGGCGAAGTTAAAAAAGTCCAAGAGATTTGTGAGACACGATCGTCCTTTTCTAAACCCATGTTGAGTATCTTGAATCAATCTGCTACCTTCCAGATAACTAACTATTCTATCCTTGATAATTGATTCGAGTACCTTGCAGACTATTGGTATGAGACTTACTGGCCTATAGTTGTCAACTTTCCCTCTTTCTCCTTTCTTGAAAATAGGAACTACATTTGCCCTTTTCTAATCGGTTGAAATTTCATTTTGTGAAACTGATCTACAAAATATAATACTAAGTGGAAATGCCAGTTCCTTTTCAGTTTCCCGCAACACCCTAGCATAAATTTCACCAGGTCCTCCTGCCTTGTTTGGCTTTATTTTCCTGATATGATTGTAAACAACATCACTATCAATGAAATCAACATCATTTATCAAATCACATGTTACTGAACTATGGTGTACGGTCGGCAGATTGGTCATATCTTCCAATGTAAACACTGATTTAAACTTCTTGCTCAGCTCCTCAACCATCTCACTATCCTCACTCAATGTAGTCCCGTTTACTTCCAGTGGACCAATTGTGCTAGAAACTTTACTCAGCTTGTAGAAACTGAAGAACGTTTTACTGTCCCCATTACAGTTTCTAGCTAAATCCAGTTCTTTTGCTCGCTTTGCTGCTCTGGTTTTTTGCTTCACAGTGTCTCTAGCTTTTCGATACTCCTTTAAATTAATGACATTTGAGGCTTCTTTAAACACTCTAAATGCAGTTTTCTTAGCCTTAATTGCTTTTATCAAGTCTGGTGTCAGCCATGCTGGCTTACCTACCCTTCTTTTGCGTCTTTGCTTTTGGGGGACATGTCTAATCTGATTTTCCTTCAAGTAAGATTTGAACTTTTCCCACATTTCACTTGCATTTAAACTGGATAATTCTTCTTCCCATCTGATGGCACTTAAAGCCTCTCTCATGCAGTCAAAGTCTGCTCTGTTGAAATTTGGAACCTTTACCAAATTATCCTTGATAATTTCCCCTACATGTGCCTTGAATCTAACTATGTTATGGTCACTTCTTCCCAGAGTTTCGCCAACAGTCAAGTCTTGAACCAAGTCACTTAAATCCGAGAATACAAGGTCCAAGAATGAGCCATGCCTGGTAGGTTCCGATACAAACTGGTGTAAGAACAGGTCCTCTTCAAGGCATTTCCTAAACATTTTGCATAATGGGGAGCCAACACCAGCATTTTCATAACCTTTTAGATTAAAGTCACCAAGAATAAGTCACTTCCTCTTAAAGTTTCTACTGATTTCCTCACAAATCACCTTGTCAAGCTCCAGTTACTGAAAATGTGGCAGGGTTCCTGATCGGCAGAAAGCTCCTATCCTCAGAGTATTGCTGTTTCCTTTTCCCACAGTGACATCAAGCCAAATGGACTCCACAGACACATTTTTATCCCCACTTGCTACTTTTTGAGAACTGAATAAGCTATTCACATAGAGCATTACACCAACCCCTTTCATTGCTGGACCCCTATTGCACGAAAACATATTGTATCCCTGGATCTCATAGTCTTGCAAGTTATCTCCAAAATACCCTTCACTGACCCATGCCTCCGTAATGCAAACAAAATCTAGTTCCTCCTCAGCAACATAACACATGAACTCATCAAATTTGGAACGGATACTCTGAGCATTAAACATCATACACTTAACAAATGCTCCATAACCTCCTTTGGCTTTTTCATACTCAGGAGTTCTTTTATCACTAGATGAACTATCACTCTGTCCCCTTGAACTGCTGCTGTCCCTATTTGCAGACTTTGAGGTTCTATTGCCTTGGCTGACACTATTGGAATATTCCTGAGTTGGCAATGCAATTTCATCCCTCCCCACCCCATTTCCTAGTTTCCCTGAAGGACATGCTGGTACACTTTGCCTAACACATGGACCCCCTTCTCAGAGAAGTGCAGGCCATTCCTCTGATAGAGGTCCCACGATACATAAAACCTGCACCACTCGTCTACAAAGGTGAAACCTAGCTCATGGCAGAGCTTACCTACCCTGGCGTTGGCTGCTAGTACCCTAGAGCTCTACTCAGGGGAGGCTCTAGCCCTAGGCAAAATTGCTGTTACGATGACTCTATTGTTACCCTTCAAGGTAGCCAGAAGGGCCCTGTAGTCCCGCAGAAGCTCCTCACTCCTAGCAGAACCTATGTTATTTACCCATACGTGCACTATAACTGTACTAAACTGGTGATCACTGGTGACCTGTGTCACCACTGGTACCAGGTCCTTCACCTTGGCACCAGGCCTGGTGATGCACCTCCTGTCCCTCCTATTTTTACAGAATACCCGATCTAGATGTCGCACACGAGAGTCCCCTACGACCAGCACTGACTCCTTACTACTACTATCCTGGGGGCAGTCCTCCAATGCCTGGAACCTATTCGATGTTAATATGCCTGCCCGCTGGGCCGCTCGACTAGGCTTCCTCCCGCTCCTACCACCTGCCATCTGCCAATCATTGACCCTTTCCTTAGGTTCGCGTCTCCAAACTTCTGCTAGTCCATCAACAATCTCTTTCTCTGGTACATCCCTCAAGTCAAAACATTTCATGATACCTCTCGACGAGTTCTTGGGCTTTATGGGGCTTTACATATATTGGAATAGTTTCGTTTACCTTCTTGCCACCATTTCGCACACTGTAAACAATCTTGCTCATCGACCACGCTTTCTCCGCCTTCTTGGCTACCGCAAACTCTACCTCGAGCCCTGCATCCTTCAACTTCTCACATGGAATAATTATTTCAAACCGGTCGCATCAATTATGTCTTTGAAGGGTGGATACAGAACCAAGATCATGTGTTTTCCCTCGAAGAATACGGACTCGCGGGGTAGCGGAAAAGGTGTTGGTCCCGTCTGAGCAGGTGGTCTGGCCCTCACGAGAGGGACGTATACAACAATCTCACCATGCAACATACCTAACTTTGCCGAAAATCGTGAATGAAGGTCGGTTTACCTAAGAATGTGGCGACATTGGGAGGTGGAAAGTCCCCGATTGCAGGAGCGTCACTACTGGGGAGCCCAACGATCCGTTCCCCTGGAACCCCACGGTAACTCTCATCCCCTACCAATGGAAAAGCTTTCCCAAACCAAGCATTTTGCCCGTGTGGCGTGTGTGGCCGATGTATGGATGTAGACATGTATGGGTGGTTAGGAAAAACAAATGCACTAGTATGTTAACCCGTGCCATCTTTCCGGTAAAATCCTCACACCCGTCTCGGGGGGGGGGGGGCGATTGAAGACCACCCTCTAAAATCCAAACTAAGCATCGCATGAAAACGAGAGAGGTGATATCGGATAGCGCTCGACGAGTAGGGTCCGGGTCCACCCTCTGAAACATTTTCCCATCAAAAGTGACGTCACCATGGGGGCTATATTTTAACGACTTTTCACTACTTACATCATGTTTTTGACTCTGGGGAGTTCATTTTGGAGTATATGAAAAAAATCATTTTGAATGAGAAAAGAACAGCGAAATCGACCAGGGCTATAATTTTTTGGGGCTCCCCAAAATAAGATTTCATTTTTTGGAAGTTTCAAAATTTTCAGTTTGCAAGTTTTCTTTAATTTTGCTGTTCCAATTGGCAGAGCAGACCGAGGAACGTTGTTGGAAGTCAATGTGCCCTAATAAAATATGCTTACTTTAGCCAAAATCCTGTATTTGAACTGCAATTTGGCAAATACGCAAAATTTATATGTAGTCAAAAACGAAAAAATCCACTTGTATGTTTCGTTGCATGCGTAAAGATAAGCAAACGCTGAAAGTTTCATTAAAATGTTTGTATCCGTTAAATCGTGACGACTGGGTTAACGTTTTTAGAGGTGACCTCACTTGACCTTGACTAACCCGTTGACCCTAGATGATCTGACCTAACAATTTTGAATCAGAATGTCAAATTGAAGTGGGAAAATGTATGCCAAATTTGGGCGCGCTGCCCCGCGCCGTTCGTCCGCTGTCCGCGAAAAACCTGAGGGGGCGGTTGAAGATCCCTCGAGACGGGACGGGTTAAGAAAAAAGGCCTGATGATAAGTACAATCCATACATAATGTTAATAGGTTACCGTAAGTTGTAACCATAACTGGAGTCATTTTTCATATATCTGTCACCCACGCTCGTGGCCGAGGAGAAGTTTTTTTCTCAACTCTGTAATCTTCGGCACTGGCAATTTTCTACGATACGGAAGTTTTTCCGTGTTCTCAAGAAAGACAAATTGCTTTGAGAGAAAGGACCTTTCTGATGGCCAGCCTCCACGAAAACCAATGTACTGCTCGTCGTGCCCGGTAGGTCAGATAGTCCGCCGGTTATCAGGCTGGCTGGCCGAACGGCCGGCCAGGCATGTTTTCCCGGTGTGCTTATCAGTGAGGGGTGCATTATCAGCGACAGGTAACACACAGCCCAAATCGGGCGTGTCAAAAGGTACGATGCAGAAGGCAGGCTTAGTAGTTCAAGGGAAATAGTGGACGATAACTTGCGCCTCACGCCCCATTTCGAAGCGATAGCTTAATAGACTTTAATATATGCACACTTGTCTTGAAACATGTGCTTATGATGACAAAAACATTCATTGACTGAAATAAGGGAGGGATTTAAACAGAACGGGAACAGAGTTTCAGAATATGCACAAGTATGTGACATATATGAGTGTTCATTCATAGCTCAGGCGAATGCAATATATATAACGACATGAAATAATGACTTTCGCCCTAGGCGTAGTTATAGGATAAACCTGATGGCCAGTAGAGTTATATAAATGACGTGATATAAATTATAAATATATTGTTCGAAGTCAACGTTTAGTTACTTTGCGTTACATCTTCGGAGCAAAACAGTAAAACAATGGCGATACAAAAACACCGAGTTACACATCATGCATAAAGTGATTGAAAGCACACGGACGCACGACAAAGCACGGTCCATTTCATTTTTCAATCCCTGTTGCCTCTCAAAAAGTGTTCCATGTGCAAAGCGTTCCCAACCCACATGATAAACTTGTATATTAAAAAGTTTCTGGGCTCCAAGTTCAGTATGAAAACTTTCATACCTACAGTTCAAAGGCTCCTCAAGTACTTCGTTCCTCTTTTTTTGGACAAAAGTTTGATAATGCATAGTCTGAACTTATTCGATTACTGTCGAACTTTTACCCTTACATGGAACCAAAGATCATTTCAGTGAATTATATCACAATATTCTCTTTTTGCCGATATGAGAATAGGATTCCTAAATGTCCTTTATCCGCAATAGTATATGACTTCAGGCGTGCCTCGCGTGAGGACTCGTACGTGGGGTCTACCCTGCGTACCCTCTACGCTCTACACTGTAGGGTACAATATCATTTAGGGAGATCAGACCGCACTCAGCGTGTCCTCTGCAACCTCGACCCGTCTCAGTCAGAGGACACTCTTGTATGTGCGATTCACTTTTCTCCATTGACGACGTTTCAATCTTGTCCCGGTGTAATTCGATCTTCGACCTCCGTATTATGGAGTCCTTGTGCATACACACGGGTGTAACCACGAATTCCACATTGCGGGGGGGGGGGCAAGTTATGGACGCGGTAAGCTTGAACAGGATAGAAGGGCCTACCCCCCCCCCCCCCCCCACAAAAAAATCCCTGGATTTCAGCCACTTTTTTCAGTCATTCTAAGCCGCTTCAATTCTATGTTCAACGTATTTCGTAGTTAATTTTTCAGGTTTCCCATTGTTAAAAACTATAATGGCGTTTGCCCCCAAAGGGACAGGCCGGACCCTCAAAATTACGCTGGGTCCCAAAAGGTTCAGCCGGAGCCCTTGATAATTGCGCTGGTGCCCCAAAAAGTGGGACCGTGGCCCCAGAAAATCACGCTGGGAGCACAAAGAAGTCGTGCCATAATCATACAAAAATAACGATTGGGCCTGCAAAAATACGGGCTGAGTACCTGGAAATCACGCTGGGGGCTCAAAAGTTCGCGCCTGGGATCAGAAAATCACGCTGGGGCCGAAAAACGTCATGCTAGGGTCCTTGAACATAACAACAGGGATTCCAGAAGGTTGAGCCGGGGCCCGTTAAAATAACGCTGAACCCGAAGTTACCAAAGAGTCCCGCTTGAGCCCCTGAAGATCACTCTCGACAGGTCGCACCGGGGCCCCAAACATTGTATCGGGAACACACAATAAATGAAACCGGGGCAACGACAAAAAAGTCCGGACATGGAAAATCACTCTAGGGTCCCGACAATCGCGCCAACAGACACCAAAACATGTTGTGACACCAAAGACGTGTCGAGGCCACTAAACCTAGCGATTGGCATATCAACAGATGGGGATATGGTAAAAAAGCGCACATGGACCCCTAAACGTCACGCCGATACCCTTGGAAATCACACTAGGGGCCACAAAAGTAGCGCCGGAACCCTTAGCTGATACTTGTAAGTCTCAGCTGACTTCCCAAATATCGACTCCTACCCGGAACGTCACTCTGCAGCCACACAAATGGCGTCAAAGACGCCAAAACTACGTCGGGCCCCGGAAAAGAAGCGCATGGGAGCACTGAGGAAGGATGCACTGGGAGGCCGACAAATCGTACCGGGGCCCAAAAATATCGCGCAGGAGGCTCACAAAAATAGAAGCCGACTCCACAAAATCACATAGGGACTCCATCGAGTTGATCTGAGCACGGAAAAAATTCAGAACAGGTGCCGAAGGGAAGTTCTCCTAAGAGCCTTTTTCTCTGAAGGGTGTCATCGGGTGAAAAAAAAAACTCGTTGAGCAGCCGCAGTGTCATACCAAAGAGGAAAATTTCCCCTTCACCTCCATTCTGAAGAGGTTGGCTCCAAAAAAATTCCCTCATTCGGTGCGCTTGTGAAACAGCCACATGTTATAACTACAGCAATTCTATAGCATTATGGCATTGTAGCATCCCCCGATTCATTTTCATAAAACAACACCTGTGACAGGTAGTACGATTCGAAAGCAGCCACATAAATTAGCTTCTCATGACAAGTGAAAAAAAGCTTTTATCAGTACTATCACATGTCACCTCTTCTGTCTGCAAAAGATCATTTCAAACATCGCACACTGCCTATACATCCGGTTGATAGGGTGCATGGGACGGCCGGAGACCTGCGGTCTAGCCGAAGCTGCGCACGTATAGCACCGTGCCGCCGCACTATTGTGTTCGTTCCCCTGTTTACTCTGCTGCCGAAGCAGGGGATTTGGGAGGGGTGGCGACCGCGCCATTCCGAGAGCGCTCCAGCGCTTGCCTTTTCTCCCCACTTTGATCGATGAAGCCAGTCGAACCGAGAATGTTGGTGATTGATAACTTACATGCACATATTTCACTTTTTATCGACCTTTCCCAGGCACTTGCTGATAAATGTTGCCTTTCTTCTCGCTTGCTTGCGTTGCCGCCAGAAAACGACACGAGAAAAAGATCATAAAGAGCCTGCAGCACTAAAAGTAACATTCACAAGTGGTCGTTACAGCATTTATTTACGTCAGTAGGGCTTGTGATAAACAGTTCCCACAAATAGGATCAACTTACCCTGCGACTGGAGTAAGTTGAGACCGAGGTGATACGTCAGAACAACTAAAAATAGCAATGCTCGAAATGTACTTGATAAAGATTTCCGTGCCACTGATTTGTGCCCACAAGATCCAGGGACGGTCAGTGGCACCCAAGCGAGGTGAGGCATAAAAAATTGCTGGATTTCGACCGGTACTTTTCATAAGTACCCATTATTGCTATATGATCAACATGGTCGATGCGCCCTAAAGCCCCCCCAAGTACCCATTATTATTTTATGTTAAGATGAGTATGAACAAATTGGGGCGGGGGTGGCCGAGTGGCTAAGGTGTCGGGCTATGGGTACCAAAGGTCCCCGGGTTCGACTCTAGCGCCACTCAGGACATTTCCCAATCCCGCGGCCCACCGGCGAAACAGTGTGGGCGGCGCCATAAGCCGTGAATGTGCATAAAGTGTGTCGTGAACCAACCAATAAACAAACGAGTATGAACAAATTAATTTGGCCCTGCAAGGAGCCAGACCTATCACCATCGTTCCCAAATCAGTGGATTTCAACCATGTCCCTCGTGTTCAAATGCTTCCGAAATTCCCGGGAGGTTTTCATATATTTCAATTTCAAAAACCGAAATGGCTGGCATACGCTTACGCACACCTGATATATTACATATAATATATGTTATATATAATAATATATATTAATATTATATGATATATATATATTAGGGTGACAGCTATTTGGACCCAACATTTTTTTTCTCGAAAAACGAAAAAGGCAGTTGATTTTCTGGTTCGTATTAGCCTAGAAACACCACTTAAACAGTTTCATCTCGATCAAATAATTTTAAGGCGTGCCTCATCGCACTTTAATGTCAGAGACCCCATATATTTTTTTAGGATCACCCATCCCTATTACTCCGGGTATGTGTTGGCTAAAATAGAATCAGAACGTGTTCGTGCTGGTCGGGTGTGCCCTGAATAACCGTATTGCAACCCTGTTAATTATAATTATCGTTTAATATTTAACTATTACTATAGTTTGTTCCAATTTCCCAATATTAATGCCCTTTTTGGTCCTTTCGCAAATATGGCCGCTCCGGCAACGCAGAAGAAAACGTATATACCGGTCATCGGCCTCGCCGACGAGAGATTGATGAGTGGAGGTTAGCCAAAGGGTCCTCGAGCTCATCCAGATCGATGAAGACAAAGTGTTCCCCATTGCGCAACGCGAGGAAGGCCGCCGAGGAAAAATGATAGGCGCCGATCGGCAGCTCGCCGAGTTCGAGCACTGGCAGTTGAATCGCGCCTCTCAGGCCAGCGATCGCAAGACTCGGAAAGCGCAGCGCATGGCCGAGATCGACACTGTTGAGCTCGAGTCTAGCTTCAGCCCCTGTCGCAACTCTACAACGTCCAGCGCTGAGGACGAGCCTCGACCATCGACTTCCACCGCCTGCCCACCGCCGCCGAAGCGCCGCCGCGGCAGGGAGACTTTAATCTCGCCGACTGTCACCGCTGCCCTAGACCGCACTCGCGTGACGGACCGGCAGGCAGTGTACGTCTTGTCGGCGGTGGCCGACACCCTCGGGCACGACGTATCCGAGCTCACCATGAATCGGGAGTCCATCCGCAAATCCCGGCGGAACCACCGGAAGCAGGCCGGGTAGGACATCAAGGCGTCGTTTGCGCCGGACGTACCCCTGGTTGTTCACTGGGACGGGAAACTGGTTCCCATCTCTACGACCGGCAGCAGGGGCAAAGTCGACAGTCTTCCGATTTTGGTTGCTGGGACCAGCGTCACCAAGCTGCTTTCCGTGCCCAAGCTCGGGATCGGCAGTGGACTGGCGATGGCAAACGCTGTTGTGGAGGCCCTGCACGATGGGGGCGCTGCAGACCCGGTCGTGGTTATGTGTTTCTACACTACGGCCTCGAACACAGGCCCGCAGTCAGGGGCGTGTGTGCACATCGAGCAGCACCTCGGTCGTGACCTGCTAAATGTCGCCTGCAGGCACCACATGCTCGAGCTCATCGCCGCGAAGGTCTACGGGGTTTGTCTCAACACCCCATCGTCCGGGCCTGAAAACCCGCTCTTCAAACGCTTCCAGGACAAATGGGATTTCATCGATCAGGACCAGTACGAGACCATGCCCGATGACCACCTCACGGAGGCCATCCAGGATTCCCGGGACAACCCCATAGCGGGTTGCAAGCTCCATCCATCGCAGTTCCAGCCACGGGATGACTATCGCGAGCTCCTGGAGTTCTCCGTGATCGTGCTCGGCGGGATGCTGGCCAGAGGCATTCGATTCCGGCGGCCTGGGGCTCACCACCACGCGCGTTGGATGGCCAAGCTGATCTACGCTGTGAAGATCTACATCTTCCGAGGACAGACAAACCTGACTGCCCGGGAGAGCGCCGGCATCATTCGGTACGTCAAGTTCACCGTCTCGGTATACGTCCCTGCGTGGTACGCCGCGCCGAACCCCACATCGGCCCCTGCGAACGACCTCGCCCTGCTGAAGTATTTGGTCGGGTACGAGGACAAGTCCCTCGCCAAGGCGCTCACCAACGGCTTCGCGCGACGCCACTTGTGGTATTTGAGTGAGAGCCTCGTCCCACTGGCGTTCTTCGACGAGAACTTACCGCTGGGAAGAAAGCGGGAAATGATCGAGGCTCTCAGCTCCAATGAGGGCTCAGAGGACCTCACCAAGCGGGCCGTCGTTGAGCTCAAGGCCGAGTTGTCGCAGAAGACCATCGCGGACTTCGTGACCAAGTCGTCGCGAATGTTCTTCGTCACCCTGGGGATCGACGACGGCTTCCTGGAGACCGACCCGGCGGAGTGGCACGACGACCCTCGCTACGTCGCCGCAGCCCGCAAGGTCAACGGCATCCGGGTACTGAACGACTTCGCCGAGCGTGGCGTCGCCCTAATGGAAGACTACAATTTGACCCTTACCAAGGACGAGTACCAGATGCAGTACATCCTGCATGTGGTGGAGGCGCACCGGGGAATCTTCCCCGACGCCAACAAGAGCACCGTCACCCAGCCTGACTGAGGCCAGGTGACCAGGACCAAGACCAGGATCAGGCCAGGAGTAGCTTCGAAACTCATCGCAACGTTGGGTCCAGGAAGCCCCACAAGACCGGCCTAAGAGTGTATACATTCAAGTGCGATGAGGCATGGCTAAGCATTATTGGATCGGGATGAAACTTTTTATGTGGTGTTTTTAGGCTAATACAAACCAGAAAATCAACTAATATATATATATATATATATATATATATATAAATCAGGCCGACGGCCGACATATAATTAATTATATAAGGAAATTCCTGTGGTACCATTTGCGGGCGCACCATTACGTGTAGCGCAGCGGAAATGGTACCGATCGAATCGTCTCCACGGTGTCCGTGTTATTGGCGTGCTTTCACGCTTCTCAAACCGACATTCAGCACCTGGCACGTGATTGAATTTTCTCAAAAACCAGATTGACTTGACATGGCGATTGCAATGTCCGTCTTTCGGACGGCCCAAATCAGAGCAGTGCAGCTGCCAAAGAAATGCACCGACCGGCATGAAACCAAGCCACGCTGTAGCCGCTTCCATGCGACGCACGTGCAGCGCAAACATTTCCACCGCAAGTGGCACGTGCACCCCTTGCCCCAATCTCACCAAGTGACCTCAGTTCCACTCGCCGGAAATGAATTCTCCTAAATGGATGATTCTCCTGAGTAGAGAAGCCGACAAGTTTCCCCAGTTTCGCTCCGTTGCGAGAAAAAACGAATTTCGAACTATCGATAACTTTCCCTTCCCCCACTTTACTTCAGTTCAGTCGCCCTTTACAGCGCAGCGCCCAGCAGCCGCCACTGACTGACTGGATGACTGATGGCCTCACTGACTGACTGACTGACTGATTTACTCACCGACTGACCGATTGACGGACTGACGGAGTGACTGACTGACGGAGTGACTGACTGGCTGACTGGCTGACTGACTGACTGACTGGCTGACTGACTGACTGACCGATTTACTGACCGACTGACTGATTGACGGACTGACGGAATGACTGACTTACTGACTAACTGACTGACGGGATGTAAGAATGAGTGACTGACTGACTGACTGAAGGACTGACTGACTGACAGACTGACGGGATGTCAGACTGACTGACTGACTGACTGACTGACTGACGGGATGTCAGAATGACTGACTGACTGACTGAAGGACTGACTGACGGACTGAATGACTGATGGATTGAATGACTGACGGACTGAATTACTGACGGACTGAATGACTGAGAGACTGAATGACTGACGGACTGAATGACTGACGGACTGAATTACTGACGGACTGAATGACTGACGGACTGAATGACTGACGGACTGAAGGATTTACTGACTGACTGACTGACTGACGGACTCACGGACTCACAGACTGACGGTCTCGTTGACTGATGAAGTGATTGACTGACTGACGGAATGACAGACTGACTGACTGGCTGATTGAAGGACTGACTGATTGACTGGCTGAAGAACTGGCTGACTGCCTGACTGATTGAGTGAATGAATGACCGACTAACTGACTGGCTGCCTGACGGCCTCGCTGGCTGACGGACTGATTGACTGACCGACTGATTGACGGAATGACAGACTGACTGACTGAAATCGTTAAACTGACGGGCTGACTTGACTGATGGGATGATGGACGGTCTGACAGAGGGACTGCCACACTGACTGACTGACTGACTGACTGTTTGACTGACTGACTAAATGATTGACTGACTGACTGGCTGAATGACGGTCTCACTGCATGATGTAATTATTTGACTGACTGACTAACTGACCGACTGACTGACGCACTGACTGACTGGCTCACTAACTTAGTGAAATGCATCGCGATGCGTAGATATACCACCTGGACTGGGAGATGCATCTGGATTGAGCCTAAACCTTAGGTTGATTCGCTCGTGCCAAGCTTCTCCAAATTGCAGGGCAGGGAGAAATGAGGGGACTGCGGGCCTCAAAAGCTCGCAAAGAGAGCAGCATCGGTCAGGTAAGCCCACTGACTGACTGACTGACTGACTGACAGACTCACGGACTCACCAACTGACGGTCTCACTCACTGATGGACTGATTGACTGAATGACTGAATGACATACCAACTGACTGATTGAAGGACTGACTGATTGAAGGATTGACTGATTGAAGGGCTGACTGATTGACTGACAGACTGACTGGCTGAATGACGGCCTCCCTGGCTGACGGACTGATTGACTGACCGACTGATTGACGGAATGACAGACTGACTGAATGAAATCGTGAAACCGACTGACTGACCAACGGAATGACAGACGGTCTGACGCAGGGACTGACGCACTGACTGGCGGACTGACTGACTGACGCACTGACCAACGCACTGACTGACGCACTGACTGACTGACTGACTGACTGACTGACTGACTGACTGTCGGTTGGGCTGACTGACGGACTGACGGAGTGCCTGACTGACTGATTGACTATCGGTGTGACTGATTTACTGACTTATTGGCCGACCGACTGCCTAACTGACTGACTATTAGGTTACGTTAGTTTACGTTAGCTTAGGTTATGTTAGTTTGAATGACTGACTGACGGACGGACTGATTGACGCACTGACTGACGGTCTGACTGGCGGACGGTCTGACCAAATGACTGACTGACTGACTGACTGACTGACTGACGGTCTGACTGACTGACGGACTGAGTGACTGACGGGCTGACTGATGGACTGACGGACTGACTTATCTTATTGACTGACTGATTGACTGGCTGACTATTAGGTTACGTTAGGTTAGGTTAGGTTAGTTTGAATGACTGATGGACGGACTGATTGACGCACTGACTGACGGCCTGACTGACTGACGGTCTGACTAAATGACGGACTAACTGGCTGACTGACTGATTGCCGGATTGATTGACTGTCTGACTAACTGACTGACTACCTGACTAACTGACTGACTGACTGACTGACTGGAATGAATGAATGACTGACTGACTAATTGATAGACTGACTGACTGAATGATTGACTGACTGACTGACTGACTGACGGCCTCACTGGCTGATGGACTGATTGACGGAATGACAGACAGACTGACGGACGGAGTGACCGTCGGTCTGACTGGCGTTTAGACT
Organism: Imbricaverruca yamaguchii; assembly: GCA_034440575.1. Lineage (NCBI taxonomy): Eukaryota > Metazoa > Arthropoda > Thecostraca > Neoverrucidae > Imbricaverruca > Imbricaverruca yamaguchii. The sequence goes on from JAOTOL010001559.1 coordinate 913,456, forward strand.
GACTGACGTTTAGACTGACTGACTGACAGACTGACTGAATGACTGACTGACTCACTGACTGAGCAACTGTGACTGACTGACTGACGGACTGACTCACTGAGTGGCTGACGGGGTGGCTGACGGAGTGAACGGACTGATTGACTGGCTGACTTACTGACTGTTTCTTTGACTGGCTGACTGACTGTCGGTCTGACCGACTGATTGAGTGATTGATTGGCTAACTGACTGACTTAATGAGTGACTGACTGATTGACTGACGGATTGAGTGACTGACGGACTGAGTGACTGACGGACTGACTGTCGGTCTGATTGACTGACTGACTGACGGACGGACGGACTGACTGACTGACTGACTGACTGAATGAATGAATGAATGACAGACTGCTTGACTGGCTGATTGACTGACTGACTGACTGACCGTTAGGTTAGGTTAGGTTAGGTTAGGTTAGGTTAGGTTAGGTTAGGTTAGGTTAGGTTAGGTTAGGTTAGGTTAGGTTAGGTTAGGTTAGGTTAGGTTAGGTTAGGTTAGGTTAGGTTAGGTTAGGTTAGGTTAGGTTAGGTTAGGTTAGGTTAGGTTCGGTTAGGTTAGGCTAGGTTTTGTTAGGTTGGGCTAGGTAAGGTTAGGTTATGTTAGGTTGACTGACTGACTGACTGACTGATTGACTGACTGACTGACTGAGTAACTGTGACTGACTGACTAACGGATTGACTCACTGAGTGACTGACGGGTTGACTGACGGACTAACGGACTGACTGGCTGAGTGACTGACGGCATTACGGATTAACTGACTGACTGATTGATTGACTGACTAACTGACTGACTAACTGACGGACGGACTGACTGACTGACTGAGTAACTGACTGACAGGCGGACAGACTGACTGAAGGACTGACTAACTGACTGAGTGACTGACTGACTGGCTGACTGACTGTTTCTCCGACTGGCTGATTGTCTGTCGGTCTGACTGACTGATTGATTGACTGGCTGACTAAATATGATGTTGGCACCTTTTCATGGCCGGATGGGTACCACCTTCCCATGGGGGCACATGTCCCCAGTACCCTCACCCTTATTTACGCCCCTGCAACGAGTTGGGAGGAATTATGTTGCAACAGTTATCTCTTACTTGCCCTCCTACCCCTCCTACGTGGCCGTGATCTTCAGTTGGCCTGTCTCATCATATTGCTACTAACCGTCGCACCACGCGATTTCTGCAGCGCTTGACATGTATGCAGTCAGCGTGGGTCCAAGCGAAAAATGCTAGTGTAAGGAAAACACGGCTCATATTCGTGGACAGGATTCTTCCAGCTTTCAAATTAACCCCATTTTGTCCAATTTTGATGGCATTTAAGATCGGAAATATCGTGTGGAATACACGGAATTTGTGCTTGAGCGCCTACGGGATTGAGCATTTGCCCAGCCCATGTGACGTCACGGATTGCCAAATAATATTGGAGGGCCCGGCCTACCCTGCGCTTTTTATGAAACGGAAATTTACTATATGGCGATATGTGCGAGAGGCTAGCCTCTGTCGGCCGGTGATAGAGCTGTTTGGAGGATAAGATGTAAATGGTGTAAATATAAATGAACTTCAATTTTTACGATAATTATGAGTCACCAATGCATACTTGTTTCCAATTTTTCCGGTTTGCTATTCTCCAGTGGATGAAAACATCTTTTTAAGAAAATAACATAGAAAAATACTTCCCGGCTCTACTCAGGTGAGCCACTGCCTTAGTGCCTTACATGGACCAACCGCCGTAACAAGATCACCATTTACGGAATATACGTACAAATAATCAGTCTGTCTCACCCCATGCGTGTAACAAAGTTGCTAAAAATGTACTGTTTTAACCGTATAATGTCTGTAACTGTAGATGCCGTGATCCCGTAAGTCAGCCGACCTACCATGCCCCGCATATGTCGCGCCCAGTACTTTTCCGTCCGGCGCCGGCAACGCGGTCACCGGCCTTCTCCGGAGCCGAATCAGCGTTTTACGGGCCGTTGCCCGGCAACCGTGACGTAGGCCTTGGTCTCCCGGTCGCAGTCGCACCCAGCGAACCACCCCTGGTGTCAGGGCGCTCCGGACTGTCGCGACATGCGGACATATCGCTGTCGGACGCCTGGACAAATTGAATATCTGTCTTTCGGCTCCTAAATTAGAACTATTAGCATTTGCTGTCGTCGGTGTAAGAAGTTTCGTTTATACCGTTTAATTGCCTTTAACTGCACAATACATTAAGTGCAGCATTATCCAACTTTCGGAGTTATCGCGTCGCGTGCGTCTCCTAGACTATATCACGAGCCTACAAGAACGAACCTTCTCTATATGCGCTCTAGGCCTTCATAAATGGAAATAGGCTCAACATACCTTGACTTTCCCTACAGCTAACCTGATGCCATAAGTGCTGGGCCCGATTTCACAATCACCATAAAGCAATCCGGTAAAGACATTAAACGTTATCGGTTTGCAACATAAAATCGAATTCCTCGAACACCCATATAATTTTTCGGCCGGAGGTGCCTCTTTGAGAGAAAAAGGCGCCCCCTTGGAAGGAAAGAGGCCCTTCCCAGAATGCCGAGTGCACCGCCGCATCTCCTCAACCAGGCAAATCATACATTTTCTGCGCGCGAGGTGCGTGGAAAGCTCTCCTTCATTACATTTTTCTTGGTTGGGCCTCTACAGAGGAAAATCCTTGTTGCGTCACCGATCACAATAGCTGCAAACAGACATGCTCCTCCTATTGCAATATATACTGAAGCTTTGTACACACACCAGACATTCGAGACCTTCAAAACTATTTAGACTTCTTAACTTTCTGATACAAAACGGCAAGTCACGTCGCATGACATCAACTTGATGAAAAGTGGAGTCTTTACATTTACATATACTTACATATAATTTACATATACACATGTCAAATCAAGAAAAACAGCCTGCATTAAGCCATGGATTTCACCTGCAATATTATGCTCAATCAACCAAAAGCAAATATTATTTAATAAAAAAACTTACATATCAAATTGCTGAAAGCAAGAAAAAATATAATAGGTATAAAAATGCACTAATTGCAATAATCAGGAAGGGAAAAATACTTTACTATGAAGAAGAATTTGACAAATATCAAGATAATCCAAACGAGACCTGGAAAATGCTTAACCAGTTACTCAGGCAAGCCCCTTCAAAGCATGACATCCCTAAAAAAATGAACACAGATGAAGACATCACTCTAGAAAATGATGCAGCTGTAGCTGAAGGATTTAATAAATACTTCACAGAAATTGCACCAAAATTGAGGGAACAAATTCCTGAAAGTAGCATCAATGCTTTGGAATATTTGCATACCTACCCAGGTATATCAATGGTGCTATTAGAAGTAACAGAAAACAATTTAGATACAATAACTTCTTCTTTAAAGAATGTTGAGTCTGGAATTGATGGAATAAATTCTAGAATATTTAAACAGTCATGTAAGTCAATATTACCACACTTAACCCATATCATTAACTTATTTCTGAGCAGTGGGATCTTCCCCAAGCCATTCAAAAGTGCTGTTGTAAAGCCCATCTACAAAAAAGGTGGCACATCAACATTTAGTAACTACAGACCAATTAGTATTCTTCCATATATATCAAAAATATTAGAAAAGACAATCTATAACCAACTCTTGGAACATTTCACCCTACATAACCTACTTTCAGACAAGCAATTTGGTTTCAGAAAAGAGAGGTCCACATACATGCCTCTACTCTTAATACAGAACCTGATCACGAAAGTATTTGAAAATAATGAATATATTGTAGGAATTTACCTTGACTTGAGAAAGGCATTTGATACCGTTGACAAATAAATATTGTGTGCAAAGATGGAAAAATATGGTGTAAAGGGTAATGCAATCAAAATAATACGGTGATATTTATTGGGAAGAACACAAGCTACTACAATAAATAACAGTACCTCTACTTTCGGAAAAAATCAAATGGTTTCCCACAAGGCTCAATTTTAGGCCCATTACTATTTATAATATATATAAATGATATTCTAAATTTGCATGTAGAATGTGAGACATTTCTATATGCTGATGACACTGCCATTTTTTGTCAAAAGCACTGACTGTACAGAGCTTCATCACAAGGTCGCAAATTCCTTGCCAAAAATTTCGCAATGGCTACATTCAAATCTTTTGTCATTAAATGAGTAAAAAACTGTATACCAGATATATAACAATCAGAAAACAGATATTGATCTCCAGATCGCATTTAATGGAATTTCTATTTTACATCAGAATCCGGTAAAATACCTTGGTGTATACGTAGATGAAAATTTGAAATTTTCATCCCATATCAGCAGTGTTTCAAACATGATAAGTCGCAACATAGGAATGATATCAAAAATTAAATATCTCCTAGGGAAAAATCACCTCCTAAAATTGTATAATGCATTAATTTTTCCATATACAAATTATTGCTGTTTTCTTTGGGGTGCAAACTATGCTAATCAGACACACAAATTATTGCTACGTCAGAAATGAATGATGCGTATTATTGAGGGTGTATTTCCCCCCCCAGAGTGCAAACACTATCTTTAAGAAATACAAAATTTTAAAGGTCCAAGATCTAGGAAAACTTCAAATGATGCTTATTATGCAAAAATCATTCATCATCAGCTACCTCATTCCATCAGACTCCTTTTCACAGAGTTGTTTGACTCCCCATATTCCACAAGATTACAAGACCACTTCCAGCATAGATATTCAAAAAAAAATTATCGTCTCTTCACCATGGAATGTTTTGGACCCAATCTTTGGAACTCCATTATAGCAAAGCATTTTCTGCATTCAGAGATACCAAATTCTAAGACTGTTATAAAAAATTACATTAAGACATATTTCTTGAGCAGATACTAGAATACTTAGCAGCTAATTGTTGCTGTGTGTGTGTGTTTGTACAGGGATGCTGGCATGTGAGTGTATGTGTGTGTGTGTGTGTGTGTGTGTGTGTGTGTGTGTGTGTGTGTGTGTGTGTGTGTGTGTGTGTGTGTGTGTGTGTGTGTGTGTGTGTGTGTGTGTGTGTGTGTGTGTGTGTGTGTGCTGGTGGTGTTGTCATTTGATTATGTGTATGTGTGTATGTGTATGTGTGTGTGCTTGCACTTAACCATATATATAGTTGAAAACACCCAACCACTGGTTCCTCCCACATTCCACCCAACAAGCCCATGCTTAGCTGGGTGGAGTTGTGGGAGGAGCCAAAGTTAAAAAAAAAAAAAAAAAATCAGGAGTGCTCATCAACATCCGGCCACAAACCAGCTGCTAACATTATAGTTTAGACCCTAATTTCTTGTTGGGATGGATCCAGGGTCAGTTATATGCCTCCTTTGGATATGACTACCAACTGCCTTCTTTATTATTAATCTTACTGCTATAATACCCGATGCTTTGTATGCTCATTTATTTGTTTTCCATCTCTTAGCTGGGAGTGCCGCGACTTTACTGTTTATTTTATGGTGTTAACGTAAGGTGCTTGCAGTCGTTGGGTAAGGGGAGGGGGCGCTCCTGGTCACCTGATCTTGGGTGGCTGACATTATATTTTAATTTAAAAAAAACAAAAAAAAAAGTATATTTTTCGAGCACCAGCCCTCATATATTTGACAAAAACGACATAGTTGTCATTAGGAAAAGGTCAGTTCGCAAATAGTATGTGTTTCGCCTCTGCGCATTCTCAGACCTTCCAATGGACCGTGTCTGAAAATACAGAAGATATCCAGGATTTTTAAACAAATTGGCCAGGTCACAAAGGTATCATATGTAAGATTAATGCTTTACGTTTCCGAGTCTGATGGACAAATATTGTTGATATTATATTAAAATGTTACTATCTACTACATCACACTGATATGGGCAGACATGGACACTGTTAGCACAAAGTGACGCCCTGCTGTGCAGTAGCGGCGGCAGTATTTGGTCCCCTCGGTGGGTGGCCATAAGTCCGTAGTGTCCAGTGGTGAGCTTTCATGGCGAATCCCGGGATTAGCGGCGGCGACCGCCCACATCACCAGACCGCCTGTCGCTGGGGTGCACGGAATTTTGTATTCACCGCGGATGGTTACAAAGGTGGGCTGATGGAATTTGAAACAAAGACGCGGTCCCACGTCAGACTACCGGGTTCCTTTCATGTTTCCATTCGAATACGCAGCCAACACTCACACATGCCAATTTATGGTAGTAATGGGGGATACCTTCCACGTGAACAGAAGTACATGGTGAGCAGTCACCTGTTGTGCACCATAATATTGGACGTATCAATACATGTGAAGAAAAATCACAGTTCTCCACTGCTAACTGTGCACAGCAGAGATGGCAGAATGCGCGGGGCACTGCTTCCCCTTGCGCGAGCCAGTGTGTGTATGTGGTGAGTCGCATCTCATCGGTAAGCTCACTAAAACCATTTAGGTACTGTCCCTAGATACCATTCTTCTTAAAATAAAATATAAGTTTCCACTGTTAGTCGCTTCATTCTAACAGGTTATGCAGTCCATGTCTTGGCCAACATAGCGACTTCGGCAATACGCGCTATTGGTCCAATACATAACCTCTGCCATCGTATAATGAATCAGGACCTTGGCTAGCACGTTAGCTGGGTGGGCTCACCAGTAGAGCGAGCTTGAACCCAGTCAGTTGAGTGTATTCACGCAGCCAGAATCAATAAAATAATAAGGCAGCTTGAAGACAAAGGTTTGTGTGATCAGGCGTCTATCTCACCAATACAGTTACTATTCCGGACAGCTATGCGGCTTGAGAATGTAAACTCTTTTCTGGACCATTCGGGCACCGTTCTTCGCAATGTGCAGATAATTATTAGCCGTGCATGCTCTACTGAGATAAAAACCACCTTTCTATGGAGTTCGATGCTTGGAGAATTCAAGCGTCCTCCTGGGTCAGCCCGTGCTATCATCTCGGGGACATTTTAAATTTGTGATGGTAGCTCGCTAGTTGACTTTAGCTTTTAGAGGTCTTGTTCTTCCGTCAAAGGCACCTTCAAATCAAATGAATACCCCAGCCCTCTCTGACCATCAGGCATCCTGTTTACTCCCCAGCTGTTACAAATCCGCTTTAGCTGAGATTGGTCTTTTCAGCTGGCATAGACATTCCACAGGGACACGGGGCACATGAAACAGCACCCTGGAGCAGAAGTGTTGTTTAATATATTTAGTGATTTTTGAAAGCGGTCTCTTCCATGACAGTTGTTTTCGTCATGTCCCCTTCAGAAACTTCTGGCTGCGCCACTGCCTAATTATGTCACTGAAATGTAGCATGAATAATACTGGGCAAACCTGGACATCCTCAACACCCCCCCCCCCCCCTCCCCCGATACATTTTATAGGTACGCTATTGGTCTTCAGTCTAAGCATACTTATTCCATGCAAGGGAACACGAGCGCCAGGTCTCCTCTACTTAAGCCCGGCAGCGGTCAAGGCTGAATAGTCGGCCACAGCACCTATTAAAGCTGGATCCGCCACTGGGGTACCTAAACACTGAAATTGCCTATTCGTAAACATAGATGAGCCGATTTGCTTCCCAGTTAGAAATAATTGGCCACCTAGCAGTGCCGTCGGAGGTAGATGAGCCGATTTGCTTTAGGAAAACATGGAACGAAGAAAAAAAAACGAGACAAGAAAACAACAACATCAAAAGTAGCATAACGTAAAACGACTACCCGGAGGAGCCAATGGACGTAGATGAGCCGATTCGCCTTCCGACTCGTAACGCAAATGGATACCCAGAGCCACAACGGACGTAGAAGAGCCGAATTGTCAAACACCGTACTAACCCAACTCACAACCCTGCATGGCATGCTTAGACTAACCAGCTACTAACAAATAGCACGCGGCAGCCGGCGTGAGAGGCGGTGTGGACAATTGCCTCCTTGCCCGCACGGTAAAAATCCCTCGTTGCTCTTCGATAGGAGTAGGCTAAAGCGGGCACCTTGGCAAAATCAACTCAACACTCAAAGCGCCCCAACCTCACCCAGACCACAAATTGTTTTGAGAAGGGGTAAAGTAAACTTAAAACCAGTTAGATATCACGGAGACGTCCTCTACCTAGCCGCCACCTTCAGCACCCAAAAACTTCGCACAAAGTATAACGTAAAATTCCCTTAACGCAAATTTCCACCCGCCTGTACCTTCATAGCAACACTCGTTTTATAGTTACGTATGTAACGTGTTCCTTTAAAGGCGGCGCAAATGATCTTTATGGTCCGGCACGACCATAAATGTCATTTGCGGAGTTGTCCGTAGCCAAAGTGTACGAGCATGTCCTTCAGGGAAACTAGGAAATAGGGTGGGGTGGGATGAAATTGCATTGCAACTCAGGAGTATTCCAATAGTGTCAGCCAAGGCAATATAACCTCAAATTCTGCAAATAGGGACAGCAGCAGTTCCAGGGGACAGAGTGATAGTTCATCTAGTGATAAAAGAACTCCTGAGTATGAAAAAGCCAAAGGTGGTTATGGAGCATTTGTTAAGTGTATGATGTTTAATACTCAGAGTATCCGTTCCAAATTTGATGAGTTCAAGTGTTATGTTGCTGAGGAGGAACCAGATTTTGTTTGCATTACGGAGGCATGGGTCAGTGAAGGGTATTTTGGAGATAACTTGCAGGACTATGAGATCCAGGGATACAATATGTTTTCGTGCAATCATATTGTAGGTGTCCAGCAATGAAAGGGGGAGGTGTAATGCTCGACATGAATAGCTTATTCAGTTCTCAAAAAGTAGCAGGTGGGGATAAAAACGTGTCTGTGGAGTCCATTTGGCTTCATGTCACTGTTGGAAAAGGCAACAGCAATACTCTTAGGATAGGAGATTTCTGCCGATCAGGAACACTGCCACATTCTCAGCAACTGGAGCTTGACAAGGTGATTTGTGGGGAAATCAGTAGAAACTTTAAGAGGAAGTGCCTTATTCTTGGTGACTAACCTAAAAGGTTATGAAAATGCTGGTGTTGGCTCCCCATCATGCAAAATGTTTACGAAATGCCTTGAAGAGGACCTGTTCTTACACCAGTTTGTATCGGAATCTACCAGGCATGGCTCATTCTCGGACCTTGTATTCTCGGATTTAAGTGACTTGGTTCAAGACTTGACTGTTGGCGAAACTCTGGGAAGAAGTGACCATAACATACTTAGATTCAAGGCACATATAGGGGAAATTATCAAGGATAATTTGGTAAAGGATCCAAATTTCAACAGAGCAGACTTTGACTGCATGAGAGAGGCTTTAAGTGCCATCAGATGGGAAGAAGAATTATCAAATTTAAATGCTGTGAAATGTGAGAAAAGTTCAAATCTTACTTGAAGGAAAATCAGATTAGACATGTCCCCCAAAAGCAAAGACGAAAAGGAAGGGTAGGTAAGCCAGCATGGCTTACACCAGACTTGATAAAAGCAATTAAGGCTAAGAAAACTGCATTTAGAGTCTTTAAAGAAGCCTCAAATGTCGTTAATCTAAAGGAGTATCGAAAAGCTAGAGACACTGTGAAACAAAAAACCAGAGCAGCAAAGCGAGCAAAAGAACTGGATTTATCTAGAAACTGTAATGGGGACAGTAAAAAGGTCTTTAGTTTCTACAAGCTGAGTAACGTTTCGAGCACAATTGGTCCACTGGAAGTAAACGGGACTACATTGGGTGAGGATAGTGAGATGGTTGAGGAGCTTAGCAAGCAATTTAAATCAGTGCTTACATTGGAAGATATGACCAATCCGCCGACCATACACCACAATTCAGTGACATGGGATCTGACAAATGATATTGATTCCATTGATAGTGATGTTGTTTACAATCATATCAGGAAAATAAAGCCAGACAAGGCAGCAGGACCTGATGATATTTAAGCTAGGGTGTTGCGGGAAACTGAAAAGGAACTGGCATTTTCATTTAGTATAATATTTTGTAGATCAGATTCACAAAATGAAATTCCAACCGATTGGAAAAGGGCAAATGTAATTCCTATTTTCAAGAAAGGAGAAATAGGGAACGTTGAAAACTATAGGCCAGTAAGTCTCACAGCTCTAGTCTGCAAGGTACTCGAATCAATTATCAAGGATAGAATAGTTAGTTATCTGGAAGGTAGCAGATTGATTCAAGATACTGAACGTGGGTTTAGAAAAAGGACGATCGTGTCTCACAAACCTCTGGGACTTTTTGAACTTCGCCACAGAACAATTTGATCAGGGAAATCAGGTTGATGTAGGATATCTTGACTTTAGTAAGGCCTTTGACAAGGTACCCCATGAACGGTTAATGATACAGCTTCAGTCCCATGGTATTGCAGGTAGCATCTTAAAATGGATAGAGTTGTGGCCTTCAGATAGACAGCAAAGAGTGATGCTAAATGGTACCCAGTACTGACCCCCAGGGGTCAGTACTGGGGCCACTACTGTTCATTATATTTGTAAATAACATTGAAAGTGGCCTAAGCAGTAAAGTTTTGAAATTTGCGGATGATTTGAAGGTCTTTAGGGCAATAACAGGTCAAGATGAGCATATCTCGCTGCAAAAAGACTTAGACGAACTTGTGAAGTGGTCCGAAGAATGGCAAATTTAATTTAATTTTGATAAGTGCAAAATCATGCATGTAGGTAAGCAGCATATGAAGGCTCCATACTTGATGGGTGGCCAAGTACTATCAGTGACTCAACAGGAGAAGGATTTAGGTGTTATTCTAAACACAAAACTGGGGCATCAGAACCGACCAAGGAAGCCCGGAAGAAGGCAATGAGAATGCTCGGGGCAATAAATAGGAATGTATCATACAGAAGTGAGGAAGTGATCAGGAAGCTTTGCTGTGCATACGTCAGGCCACATTTGGAATACTGCATCCAAGCTTGGTCTCCTAGCTATGAAAAGGATTGTTGGCTTTTAGAGAGAGCACAAAAGAGGGCTACAAAAATGGTTAACGGCATAAGCACCCTGGCATATGAGGAAAAAATTGAAGATATTGAATATGTTTTCACTTAGATATAGAAGGCTGAGAGGAGATCTCATCGAGGTCTTTAAACTTGTCCATGGTCTGGAGAGGGATATCTTGGAGAAATGTTTGAATTGAACAGAAATGATGCAATTAGAGGTCATACATTCAAAATTAAAGTCAACCACAGCAGAACAAGGTTAAGGGAGACTTTCTTCACCAACAGGTTGTAGAACACTGGAACCAGCTGCCAGAAAACATTGTCAGTAGCAGCACATTCAACATGTTTAAAAACAGCATAGACAATCATTATAAGAATAGAGGGCTTGCTTTTCAGTATTACAGGGAGGGCTGATTGACAGAGTTGGTGGGCAACTGGTTCAGTGTACAGAGTGCAACCAAGAAGGGCCCTTGTGGCTCATAGTTGCACTAATCTTTTATGTCATCATGTCTTTATGACAGGCCCCCCAAAAAAATCACTCTCCCCCATTCGTAAAACCATTGACTCAGCTTAGAAATCGCCGACACGCAGTTTAATTCAAGGAGCATACACTCCAATATCCGCTTTACACCAGCTAAATAAATGCATGAACACGGCCAATGCGGCGAACAATCCACGCTCTACCAGCATGTGTCGCAGCTCTGGCGGATGCGCCTGGAAGCTTTCGCGCGGTGTCTCCCATTGGTAGACTACGGTGAAGACGCAGAGTGAATTGTACGGCCGATTATGGTATGCGGTCGTCAGCTGATATTATGGGTTTTGAGCATTATAGGCTCCGAGCATTATAGGTTCTGGAACATTAGAGGCTTTGAGCTTTAGCGGTTGTGAAGAGTTAGCTGTTTCGAGAGTTATGCTTTCTGAATATTAGTTGAAACGAAGCATTATAGGAATTGAGCATTATAGATTGGGAAGCATTATGGGCTTTGGACATTATACGTTTTGAAAGTTTCCATAGTATTAGAGGCTTTGCAGCATTGTAGGATGTGAGTATTATATGTTCTGAACAACTATACGTTCCAAGCATTATGTGGTTTGATTAATTATTTTTTGAGCATTATAGGTATTGAGCATTCCCCCAAGACGACTATTTGACTCGGAAGCATTATGCGTTTTGAGTATTATAGGTTCTGAAGCATGATAGGTTTTGGGTATTAGAGGTTCTTATGTGCTCCATTTTTACTCTGTATACGGCCTTGGCCGTACCTTGCTGTATAGAAATGAGTCTTCTCCAGTGACATAGGAGTAGTGTTCTCGTATCTCAGTGTTCCCTTGATGTGTGGCATTGGGGTGAAGGAATATTTATGGCTGTTTTGCCCTGTCCATCTAGGCAGGTACCATTTCCGCCCTGGAGATGAAGATGGACATTGGTTCCGTGATTATGATTCAATTGAGTATTTTACTGTGTACTTTCATCATTCATGTCTAAATATTAGTACATAATGCAATTTATATGACAGTATGTAATAATATGAAATGATTGAGCACAACACTGCCAGGAAATGGCTGAACTATTTGTAGGGGCTTTTTCCTCAGTATGCTGCACAAGGAGACTAGCAAACCCAGCCCCACACCAAACCACTGAAACAGTGTTGTGGAGCATCAATATTTCTGAAGCTGATGTGCTCAAAATGTTTAATGATGGGTCCTCCAGCATGGGCTCCGATGGGTCCACCCCAATTAATTGTATCCTGCTATGAGGAGCTTGTAAACCCATTGTTCAGAATTTTTAGCTCATCCCTTTCTACTGGAAGCCTTCCTGACAGTTGGAAAACTTCACAAGTAACCCCAATCTTTAAAAAGGATTTGAGGCATGATCCACTAAATTAACACCTGGTGAGTTACTTCTGTCCCATGCAAAATTCTTGAACATATAATTGTTGAAATGCTAACAGAATATTTGGAGGTCCATCATTTGCTGAACCAAGGACAATTTGGCTTCCGGTGTGGACGTTCCTTAGAGGACCAACTACTTCTAACATATGAGACTGTCTACCTGGCTAGATGAGGGCTATATGGTGGATGCAATTTTCTTTGATTTTTCAATGGCATTTGATGTTAATCATTTGCTGCTACTGACAAAATTGGGAGCTTAAGGGATCTTGGCTACAACCCTCACCTGGATCAAAAATTTTATCTATGGGAGGAAAATGCAAGTGCTTGTCTATGGTTCTTCAAGCAAACAAAGGGATGTTCTGAGTGGAGTAACTCAGGGCTCTGTGTTAGATCCTGCATTATTTCTGATCTATGTGAACTATATACCTCATGATATTCAGTCTCAATTCAAGGTTTTGGCAGATGACCTAAAAATATACATGAAACTTAAGTACAGATCTGTTTCAGACCTGCTGGCTGGCATTTCACGTGGTCAAAAAGATGTAGATACTCAGTTGGTACTGCCAAGTCATGGGGGCTAGCAATGAACACCAAGAAATGTGCAGTTCTGAAAGTACACCATGGCTCATATGAGTAAAAATCTTGGTCCTTATGCAAATTATTACCTGGATGAATTTCATGTGAACTTTGTTGAGGTCCATATTGACCTGGGCATCACAGTGGATACAAACTTGTGATTCCATCGACATGTTGACAGAATAGTACAGAAAGCTTGGAGCCTGGCCAGCAACCTGCCAAGTTCTACTTTGTGCCACTCTCCTGAGTTTATGAAAACATTATACATTACTCATGTGAGGCCACTTTTTGAGTTTTCATCATGTGTTTGGAACACAGGTTACATTGGTGATTTAAAGCATCTAGAATCAGTACAGAGAAGGTGGACAAGAAACATAAAGGGGATGAATGGTCTGGATTATGGAGCCTGGTTTCAGAAACTAGATTTGTACTCAGGTAAAGGTAGACTAATTGGAGCAGACATGATCAAATGCTAGGAGATTTTTATGGCCATTCTGCTATTAAGATCACTGGCATGTTCGTGCTGGCACCATCAGTGAACACATGTGGCCACTCCTTGAAATTGGCACACTGGAGCATCAGTAGATTGCAGGAAGATATTTTTAGCCTCAGATGCTGTGCCACCTGGAATTCACTGCCTGAAGATCTGGTAATCTTAACAGACCTTTGGACATTTAAAGTGGCACTGCATGCTAATCTTTGCACATTGTATGAATATATTGAGTAGGATTAAGCATGGTAATATATTAATCAAACTTAATTTTCTTTAGTCTAGGGGACTGGCATACCTGCAGATATGGGTTGGTTGGTCAGTCTGTATCTGTATTAATCAAACTTACCCTTTCATCAGTCACAGAACTCATCTTTGGGTGAGTGATGCTCGATAATTTGGGGAGCCAACCAGGTGAGAGAACATGGGCCAACAGCCTCAACTGTCTGTTACTGCTGACAGTGTGATCAGGATGAAAATTGTCCATACTGGGATTCAAATGCCCACCACCTGTACAGAGGGCATGTGACAATCAACTGCACCAGCTGTCCACACAGCAAGGAAAAACTGATCAACAACTTTCTCAAGGGTGTGGTGCCAGCAAACAGGTGCTGGTAGAGTTTGTTCTCCATGAGTAGGCCACTTAGTTGCTTTTGATCTTTCAAGTCATTTCTGGCTTTAACTAAAACATTCCACACATGAACAACATAAGGAAATTGGAAACATTTAGTATTATTAAGAATTGACGTCAATACATGTTCTCAGCATTTTTATTGACAAAAGTTGTTGCTTGGAGGTGGGAATATAAAGATCTTAGATGGATTGTTTTTAGTATAATTTTGCTTTAACCATTTTATATTCCAAAACCCATATCCCAATAGACAGGAAATAACAAATCAGTTGGTGTGCAAGTGTCCTACTTGTCATCTTAATACTTGTCCTAAAATTAAGTGTGTGTCATCTTAATTTTCATTAAGTTTGGCAGAATGTGGCCCCTCATCCCTCACTGTTATGACACTCATTAATATGGCCAAGCTGTCAGTGGTGGATCCATGAATTGTCATTTAGGCACTTGACTGAAATGGCACCATTTATTCAAAGAAGTATGTACCATTGCAAAAGTACCTGTAGTGCTCTTCTGGTGTGAATATTTGATTGGGTGGTAGTGCACTCAGCCTTCCTGGAGCCTTAATATTTTGGTTGAGTGCCTCTGGCTGAAACTGGTGCTGGGATGCCGGTGCACCCAAGCCTTCCAGAGAGACATCTTTCCCAAGGGAGTGTCTTGTCTTCTTATAGTGACAGAAATGTTACTTCCCTGGTGACAGAAATGTTGGAGCACTTAAGTTTGTCCAGGTCATGTCATCTTCTATGGGGAATGCATGTATGCTAAAACAAAAATAAAACAAGAACAAATTGTGAAATTGTAATACAAAACCAACCCTCCAGCAACTTTCTTGATGGTGCAGTGTCAGTGAATGGATTTATCAGGACCATATGGCCTTTGCACTGATCATATAGTGACTATGTGTGGTTGTTATATCCAGTATGTACCATGTGTGCATATGATCATTACAGTCCACTTGCTTATAATAGACAATACCAAGTATTATACTCACAGCATGAGCATTTATGATGAAAGTTAGATGAGAGACAGGCAAACTCAGTATTATACTCATTCTCAGATCCCACATGCAATACCCCATGCACATATCTTGAATGCCAAAGCACTGGAATATCTTACCTTCCATCCATAAAGCAGGAACAGGTCTGATGATGCAGATAGTAATGATTGTTAGCCACACCATGGTCCACCTGAAGGTCTATAAAAAACAACCTTTACAGTTATGGTGATGTCCTGGGCCCACAGCCTGCTATCTCTTGCCACCATTGATGGCCTATCTGGCAGTGATATGTACTGTGGGTAAATCCAGAAACCTTCATGGGGAAACACTTCAATAAATTTGTGGAAGGCAGGATTTCTTCAAATTGTTTTTCCAGTACAATGCTTATGAACATGGTTGTGATGGTGTGACAGCTTATTTTGTCTGCATGTGCTTCTATTTCAGTTGGGAGGCAAAATAATGATATTGATATAGAAGTAACACATGAATGCTAATTGAAAAGCAAATGTATGGACTGGACTGGTTGAACCTTACCCAAGAGGTTCTTCCAGCACAAGTTTTGGGGAAATCACACATACATATATATATGTGATATATTTAGTATTTACAATCATGTCACAAAGCACTGAACAGGTGGATCATGCAGACTTCTGGCATGGTATGCTATTATGCACAGTAGGTTTTAAGCAGTTTAACATGAGTAGGTTTTACACAATCCAACATGAGTAGGTTTGGTTGTGCCATTCTGTTATATTGTTGTATTATTATTCTTCTTTTTTTCATTAAGGTTTGCATGAGACAAGTTTTACACATATTTTACCTCCATGAAGCAAACACATGAGGTACATTTGGTTAGGTTAGGTTAAGTTCAGTGGGGTTTTGTTGGAGTTTAAAAAAAAACACCATCTTATGGCATGTTGGGCAACTCAGACATTTTTTGCACTATTTTGCTTCCCAACTGAAAAGTGAGCATTTGCAGATGATATGATTGGTTATATCATGCAAATCATGTCATATACATTTAATTGGAAAATGATGTTCAGTGCCATTCAAAAATTACCCTGAAGCATGAATTTACCAATTTTTCTGTTCTTTTCTCTTCATACCAATGCTCCTCTTAAATCTTTCCTTTTTGTATGCTGCATTTCCAAGGTCAGACTCATTTTGGTATCATTTTGGTAGATATGTATAGAAGAAGCTCTTAGGCCAATATATGTCCAGATATTGTTTTTATAGTTTTTTTTTGTGATTCGACATTCATTTGTTAGGGAATAAAATTATCGAGAAGTATGTAAATTGGTAACTTTGTGCCTTTGGGTGTTTTGCAAATTCTTGAAGTTTTTGTACCCAGTATCACATTTATGAACATTCATTAGTGGAAATGTGATGGTTTGCTTCCTCTGCAAATGCTTACTTTTCAGTTGTGAAGCAAAATACCACCAAAGATTCTCTTGTAGTTAGGTAATGTAGCATTATAAATAATACTGAGAAAAACAAAATGTATGTACATATGCATCTCTTGGTACCTAGCGAATTCTCAGAAATTGCCAAATTATCAAATGCAGCCCTGCATCACCTAAGCTAGCCTTGTCTACTTTATAAGAAAATATATGCATTTCTACCCCCCAAAAAAGTTTAACTAAATAAGCTGAACTTCCCTTATACTAACCATAGAAGAAGAAAAATGCTCTAATCTATATTTTTCAATAATCATACAATTATTATACTCGCCTTCAACTAAGTAACCTAACATCTCAAAACTTATTTTAACCTAAGTCTAACTTGTTTTTGAAAAAAAAATAGTAAAATTTAATCTGAAAAATCCTCCAAATTGTAAGAACAGAAAACAACCAAACCTTCCCTAACTGAACTGCTCCTTTGCTTGCTTCATGGAGATAAAATGTGTGTAGGGCTTTTTTCATTAACACCTTCAATGACAATAATATAATAAAAAGCTGGGTTGTAAAAAAAAAATATACAAATTTTTCGTTTTCTGATGATAATATATTTTCTGACTGGTTTTGCAGTAAGAAGGTTATATTTCGTGTATATTGTGAATAGTGTTTTTGCTCTGCTCAACAAAGTTTGGCAAATTTGTTTTGTTATGCCAATTATGTATTATACAAAATTGATGGCTGGGCAACGATGGTGAGTTTGACAGCTGTAGTGCCACCAGTTCAGAAACGACATTCAAAAGAACATTTGTTACGGAAATGCATACCTACCCACTCAGGAATATGTTTAAATGTCGGCACCCAAGTGGCACGGTTGTTTAATGCTCGACTTCCAATGGATGCCCATTCATTTCTGGGCTCTTTTTGATATGGCGGTCTGTTGATTTACCATGTACTACCAATTTCTTCAAGGATGGCCTATCGCTGTTTCTCTGCTTCACAGCTGAAAGGCGTCGTCACTGATCCTGACGAGACATCAAGCACACGATGTCGCTGGCAAGTCTAGCTGCGTATGCCAGCAGTGACGACGACGACGTTGATAACGATTGCGTCGCTCCTCTCCTGTCCGGGGCGTCTGTCCCCTCTGCCGCTTCTCTCCCCTCGGCAGTGTCTTCCTCATCAGCCGCGTCGGCTGGCCTGATGGAGGATGAGGAGGTGGAACGGGTGGTGGCCGGGTCGGTGACAGCTTCGCTTCCGCGCGCCGTGGAGGACGACGGTGCCGTATCGGGGAGTGTGTTCCAGGCGGACGACGTGGTGGATGATGTGCCTCTGGCTGACCAACTGCATGCAGAGAAGCCCAGGAAGAGTCAGACTGTGAAGATAGCCATACCGTCCCTAGCACAGGTGGGTGGCTGGTTCCAGTCGGGTCACAATGTGAATCAGTCCCCCCGATGAGGCACCACCTTTTCTTGGTGGGGGATTGAGCACCCCAAAGACCCGGCGACCATCACACCAGGGAGGGGTGAGACTAAGTGCCTCACTCGTCCTTCCATCCATACGCTCCCATTCCAATCTCCATCTCATCCCAACACCCATGTCCTACATCTAGCCCTGCAACACGAACTATCCATACTATTAGCAGGCATGGCAACTTCCCCGATCCTGCCCACCAGCTCTGTTTTATCGGGGTAGCCGCGCCCCCTCGGCCCGCGCCCCGGGGTTGACGAAGTCCTGGAGGTTAAGGTCCCCCGTCGCACGGTGCTAGTTGTGACGGGGGACCAACACACCTCTTTGGTCCCGATATCCCGGAAGGGCGGGCGGGCCCGCGGGGCCTCACGCGGGCCAAGTGGCTAGTCGCCTCGGGCCGGGGACCTGGTATTTTTCCCGGGGATGAGTGGTCTAGGGGCAAGTTGCTCGTCTCACAATCAAAGGGTTGTGGGTTCGAGTCTCACCTGTCGCTACTCTTCGCCCGCGAACAATTGGCCTGAGAGATTGGCGACGCTACATGACTCAACGGTCGATGTGTCGTAAAACCAATAACCAACCAACCTGGGATTCTTCCCAGTGTTTGCCGGCCCGGCCGGCTGGGGTCAAGGGATGGGCGGTGCTAAATCCCGGTCGGGGTGGTGAGTATCTCTCTTCCGGCCGGGCGAATGCGCCGCCTGCCCCGTATAGCTCCTCGGGCGCCTGGCGACCTCTCGTTCGCGGAAACCAGGCGTCCCCCAGTAGGGCCCCTAAGGGGTGGGGCGCCCCAGGAGCCGAAACAAAACAACACATGGCATCCCCTAACCAAAAACACTCCTGGTCCCTCCCGTAGGGGCCAGACAAACAGTTTTGCTCCCCGTATTCTTGTCTTTAGAGGTCAGACGAAGTGCCTCGCATCGTTGTCGCCCTTCCAAAGGCGGGACGGGTGCGATCGACTTGGGAAGATCTTGCGCTGTGAGAAGTTGAGGGACGCCTCCTTCGAAGTGGAGTTCGCGTCGGCGGGAGAGGCGGAGACCGCACTACGAGTGTCAAACTTTATATATAGTGTTCGCAAGGGTGATACGAGGGTGGATGAATCCATCCCAATTGTAGAGCCTCACAAAACAAATAATTCCTCTCGAGGCGTGATAAACTGTTTTGATCTGCGAGATGTACCCGAGGAGGAGATTATCGATGGACTGTCCGAGTTTGGTGTATCTTGAGCTAGGAAAATGAAGGTCAGGAGAGGAGCGGAACTGAACTTAACGAACAATATCATCTTGACATTTAACACCACATCTCCCCCCCTGAGATCAGGGTTGGCTACGTCCGAGTCACGGTCAGAGTATTTCTTCCTAATCCAATCAGATGTTTTAAGTGTCAGAGATTTGGCCACACGAACCAATATTGTAGAAACCGTCCTGTTTGTGGTAGATGTGCCTCCTACGATCATGCTAGTGAGTGCTGCACTTCGGAGACGACGTTCTGCACCAACTGCGGCAGGGGACAAGACCCCGACACTTCATACGACCGAACATGTCCATGCTACCTGAGAGAAAAGGAGATAATATCAATAAAGCACACCGAAGGGTGACATTTCGAGAAGCCAGATATATTTTTAACGAAACGCAACCGAAAATTCCATATCCAGCAAAAGTCGCAAACTCAACCCCACAGTTAAAGTCAACCACACAACACACCGACATCAGAGCGATTGACCTCATGGACCAACTTAGCATTCTTCTCCGGAAATTTGGTCTGCCTGTCTCTTCGCCAACAAAGCAAATGGCACCATCTCGAGCCCTGCAAGCCGGTGACGTGGAGCCACTGTTATCAGAAGCCCACGGGAACAGACAAGGAGTGCTCCCTGGTCAGGCTCCCACAGCCCCGGGCAAGAAACGGGCACCACCGAGTGCTGACTCGCCCTCCACAGCGCCCCTGGGGCAGGAGGGGGTGAGTGGCGTGAAGTGCAGAGGAGGAAGCATCCCACAAAGTCACCGGTGACTACATCATCGCCCCCCACCAACACCACAGCGTCATACCCGACTTTAACATCCAAGCCGGCCACGCGCTCTCTCCCCCATGCATCTGGACACCCCTTGGCAGGCCAAGCGTCCAACGAGTTGCAGTGCGCCCCGGAGCCCCGGACTTGGGGGACCGTGGATGTACAGCCCGACGCCTACCTGTTTCCCCGAGCCCGGAACCCGCGGGCCATCAACCCGCAGCGACGCCTCCGCTTTCGGCGGGTACGCCTTCGCCACGCAGGCGAATCGAGGGCCCGACTGGGCCGTCTAGATCGATGGGTCCGCCACCACTGCCACCTCTCTTGAACCCCCCCCACCGGTGACTGTGCCGAGCGGCATGGCGCGCGCTGAGAAGCGCGTGTTTCCCTGCATGGCGTCACCCCCTGAGGGGGCTACACCACGATCGCGCCCAAGGACATCCTCGCTCGGTGCATATCAAGACACCCACTCGAAACAGTGTCGCTGAATCTCATTTTAGACATCTTAGTCCCGTCGCTCACTTTCGACATGTCGCTGGGTTTATGATATACACTAGTCATCTTACTTAATTTCTCTCCCTCTTCAACGCACATGTTTTACTTTATTAACTTACCCATATAGTAGTTTTACAGTGGAACTATACGGGAATCAAATCCAGCTTCAGTGACCTCCAGCATCTTTTAAGTTCCCGTACGCCATCGGTAGTATGTATCCAGGAAACAAAAGTGGCTCCAGGTGCTCCGTTTCATCTAAAAAATTACACCGTTTTACGAAAAGATGTATCGTCTAGCACTGTGTCACATGGCGGTGTGTTCATTGCTGTGCACAACTCTGTCCCATTCACACATGTACCTCTATTTTCAAATATGCAATGCATTGCTGCTCGTGTAGTAATAAATCACCGTACCGTTTCCATATGTAGCAATTACCTACCACCGGGCAGACTGTTTCCACTTTCTGATCTTTCTGAAACTGTGGCTCTACTCACACCACCGGTGATGGTGTGTGGCGATTTTAATGCACACCACTCTCTTTGGGGCTGAGCAAAGATTACTAACCGTGGGCGTGCAATGGAACGTTTTATAAGCGATTTCTCTTTCTGCCTTCTTAACACTGGAACACCAACACATATTACACTACCGACTGGTCAGACGTCCGTGCTGGACCTCACTCTCTGCAGTCCAGAAATTGCACCTGTCTTAGAATGGTCGGTTGATAGCTACCCATATAACAGCGACCACTTTCCTGTTTACTCACATTTCATTAATCGAGTTACGGTTGGTCGACGACCTTCAACGTGGATATTTCACCGAGCCGACTGGGAAGCTTTCCAAGGTCACCTTGAAAGCACCCTCCGCGACCACCCCGATGAATCCGTCATCTCCGTAGAAACATTCACTTCGGCAACTGTGCAGAGTGCCCAGCGGCACATCCCTCGATCTTCGTGGACGTCAATTCGAGCACCTGTCCCATGGTGGTCGATAAGTGTTTGGAGGCTATCCGTGCTAGGAAGACGGCATTCCGTACATTTAACAATAATAGCTGCACGTACAATTTAATAGCTTTTCGCAAAGCACGAGCGCTTGCGCGACGTATTATTGCCGAGGCGAAACGAGACTCGTGGAAATCCTATGTAAGCACGTTAAATCGTTCCACGTCACTGTCTACCGTATGGTCCCGCATTAAGCGTTTCTCTGGGAAACACGCCCCAGTTCCTCTCCCCGTCTTGCACATGGCAGCACAGGACATCATCGACCCAGAAGAAGTGGCTGACAAGATAGGATGTGCCTTGTCGGCACGCTCGGAAAACACATATAACGAGCAATTTTTGAGACACAAGGATCGGTGCGAGGCACGTCCTCTTGATTTTTCCACTACAGACGTCTTCCAGTATAACATACCATTCTCCATTTCTGAACTAACTGCAGCGATCGGCACACTCAAGAGCGTGGCAGAGGGCCCCGACACTGCATAATGATATCATAAAACGTTTACCAGCTGCTGCTTTAGGAACACTTTTGGAAGCACTAAATGTAATGTGGACATCCGGCACACTTCCACCTTCATGGCGGGAGGCAACTATAGTGTCCATACGTAAACCAAGTAAATCCGGCACGGATCCATTACATTACCGTCCCATCTCACTAACCTGCTCCCTGTGTAAATTGTTTGAAAAAAAATGGTGAATGTCCGATTGATGTGGGTTTTTAGAACGTAACAATCTCCTTACTGTGATGCAGAGTGGATTCAGAAAACACCGTAGCACACTTGACCACATTTTAACACTCGACTCGGTCGTGCGCTCTGGGTTTATGAAACGCCACCATACAGCAGTATTTTTTTTTACATCGACGGGGCATATGATACGGCGTGGCGTCACGGGATCCTGATGAAACTGCACAATATGGGAATCAGAGGTCCCATGGGTGTCTTCTTGTAAAATTTTCTGTCTTCCAGAACGTTTGGCGTCAGAATAGGAAACTCCCTTTCTGGCACTTTTTCACAAGTTAACGGAGTCCCGCAGGGGAGCGTACTAAGCGTTGCATTGTTTGCTATTTCAATTAATGACGTGGGTACATCGCTGCCAACTTCCATAGGGAGAGCGCTTTTCGTGGATGATTTCGCCATATGGTCCTCTTCACGCTCTGTGCACACGGTTTAGAGACAACTCCAGATGGCTGTTCGGAAGGTGCAGGATCAGTGCAACAAAACCAGTTTCGTTATGTCTACATCGAATACCACCGCTATCCACTTCTGCCGGAAACGCTCCTGTACTGACCCCGTGATTATGCTCAATGGACGCCATATATCATTCATGCCAGCTGCCAAGTTTCTGGGGGTGTGGATGGATCGCCGACTGACATCACCCACATCAACAATCTTGCACAAAAATGTGCAAAGCGACTACAGGTAATGCGTACAGTCTCTAGATGTTCGTATGGGGCAGATAGGTCTATCTTGCTTCTTATGTATCGATCGCTCGTGCGTTCTAAAATTGACTATGGATGTTTTATTTATGACTGAGCGTGTGCCACTACCAAGCGTCGCCTTGATGTGATCTACAATGCAGCTCTTCGCATCGCTACTGGAGCCTTCCGCACTTCACTGGCTGCTAGTGTAATGGTAGAAATAGACGAGCCACCTCTTGCGCTACGCCGTAAGTTACTGGGCGCGAGATACGTATGTAATGTCGCACAAGACTGGAACAATTCTGCCTATCGCTGAATATTCTCAGAGACATCAAGAGCACGTCACAGGGCTCAGCGTGGATTACCGTTTTCAACTCGAATGTCTTCGATTCTTCAAGAATGTAATATTCGGCCGCGTTCCATAGCACGTGTAATCACACCGAGCGCTCCCCCTTGGCATGCTGTCCCAGTGAAGACTGACGTGACTTTTACCTGTTCAAAAAAGGACAGGTGTACCCAGAGGAACTCCGCATGTTAGCATTGGAAAAGATACATGAATATCACGACTTTTTGCTCATTTACACACACGGCTCAAAGTCGGTCTCTGGTGTCGGGTGTGCTTACGTAAGTCGATAAGGTGTTCAATCTTTTTGTTTACCGATGCAAGCCTCGATTTTTACTGCCGAACTGTATGCTATTCTGCAAGCCCTCTATTTTATACAGAAAGATCGGTCCACAAAGCATGTGGTTTTCACAGACTCTGAGTAGTCTCCAGGCACTGAACATCTTTAACCAGGATAACCGACTTGTTCGGAGGATTATGAAAATATTAAAATCCTTACATGACATCGGAAGAAATATCCTGTTCTGCTGGATTCCTAGCCATTTTGGACTCGCGGGAAACGAAGCTACTGACATAATCGCCAAAGATGCCATTAGCAATGACCGTGTGTTCCATCTACGGCTCCCTCCAAGAGTTATATATCCTACTATATTGTCAAGTATACAGCCAGAATGGCAACGGTCCTGGAATTCGAAGTGTAGTAAGCTCAAGGTTTTAAAACCGACACTAGGAAAATGGCTATCCTCTCACCGAACCAAACGTCGGGAAGAAGTAATACTCTGTCGATTGAGAATAGGCCATACCTTTGCAACACATAGTTATATGCTGACCGATTGTGACCGTCCCGTATGTCCGCACTGCTCTAACCCGCTTACCGTGTACCATGTTTTAGTTGGCTGTACACTGCTAGATCCTCTACGACGCCAGATTTTAGGACAGTTGAATACCGACTCTTCTTTACGTATGCTTATAGGGAACGGCTCTGAGGCCGTTGCGTCTGAGAATATTTTTATGTTCATTCGACAAGCTCGCCTTGACGTGATATACCCCTACCCGTGAAGATGGATGGTGAGCTATGTTATGATAGCAGCACCGTAGATTGATTGCAATTCAGTTATGGGCGCAAAATGACCCTAGATGTCGACGCGTCCCTGAACTCCAATCCACCAATGTGAATCAGTCAAACGTGAGATATTATGATAGGCATCTGGAAGATTCATCTAATATGTAGGAAATTGGCTTGGTCCCCTCGGAATGCCAATTATAAATTTGAGTTGTGCATGCAATTTTATATCAAAATAATACATGGTGTTAAATTAAACTGCATGGTCTTGAGGAGCATTTTCGTCATGCTGCTTGTATTTGTCCACCAAAATTGTATGGCAATTGACAATGATGTGCTTTTTTCAGTTTAAGAACGATGAGGATGGCGAACCTGTAACAAAGAAAATGAAGCCATCCAGTGTAAGTTGTCACCGAAATATGCTATGCACCTTGTTTTTTATTTATGTGTTCCATTATACCATGCAAATTGTACAATCAGCTCATGTCACTTGGAATAGATGACATTATCTAATGTTTTCCCATAGCTTGCAAAATTGCTATGGTACTATCATTCTATGGCTGGATATAATTTGGCAATGGGCTGCTGCAATGCTATGGACTACAATTCATGATCATAACTAAAGTTATTAAAAATACCACGGCTCACGCTAATTAAATGGATGCAGTAAGCGTTCGCAGACCATTGTGTCGCAGTGTCCTAAAATTACTTCACCATTAACTGTGTGGATGAAGAAAGAAGTTGCTTGGGAATAATGAAAGATTGAAGAAAATAAAAGATCGCCACTTAGGATTGAAAAAGCGGAATGCCTTTCACTTCAGTCACATGCATTTTACATTATTTAGCAGTTGTGTGTATAATGACTGCCCACACATGTGGCAAAATGGTTAAAACCTAAGACAAGCACGGGAGCACGATTGCATCCAGGTATACAGAGCCATGTGCACTAGGCAATGCCCGGAAGCTGTACGAAGAATGTTTACCTGGCGGTCACAAGTATCGCAGAGGGAGACCAGAGCTGGGTCAGTCGGTGAGCTTCATCTCACAAGATGTCGACTCACGCAGACCCAGCGAGGTTTTTCATACCGCGCCGCGGTCGCTTGGAATAGGCTACCACCAGTCACCAGGCAAGCACCGAGTCGCTCTGCATTCAAAGGTGCTTTAGCGCAGAGTCGCTAGTCTTACTATAGAGGTCTTTGTGCGCTGTATGTTCGAAATGTTTCTGATGCAATGTTCTCTACCGGATGTGCTCACGCAACAATGTCTGGGTGCAGAACAGCCACCACGTGGAAGTACCCAAATACATACATGACATGACAAGGATGAAATAGCACAAGTCCATTAACTGTGAATTTCCAGGCCACATGGTCAATTATTTTACACTGTTGTGTCGTGTAACGAGCGCAAGCTGGTGGGACCACCCACTGGCATAACCGACTTGTCAGATAGTAAAGCGACCTCTATGATCATTCCAGAAGGGTTCCGGCTTGTTCTCGCTGCTGCCGCCGCCCAAGTCGATGTCGACAAAGCGGACGAGCCGACCGCTGTTGCCGCAGGCAGTATCGCGGCCGGTGGCTGCCCGGCCGGCTGTCCCTGCCTCTGCTCGGCCTTCTGTCCGATCCTCTCCCCGGCCGGGTACGCCAGACTCTGACGAGGAACAGGACCGCGGCGACGCCGCCGACTTCTTCTCGCTGACGTCGGAGCCGTCTGTGTTGCCGCCACCGGTTGACATCGCCGGCCCCTTGACGTACGCGGAGCGGGTATGTGCTGAAGAGGAGCAGCAGCAGCAGCAGCAGGAAGAGGCGGCGGCAGCAGCAGCGACTGCGGCGGCCGCCGCTGCTGCCGAACAATGCCAGATGGACACCAGCTGCTACGATGGAGCAGCGCTGCAACTCTCAGAGAAGGCACCACTGGACCCTCAGGTGGTGAGTGCCGACCGCCTGGTGTGCTGACACACCGCCGTGTCGTCACAGTCACGCTTTGACGCCTGGCTGGTGGCTCACGTCTTCTGAGCTCGTCTGAGATGACTCATAGTCGCTCGTCTGAAGTGACCCATAGTCACTCGTCTGAGGTGACCCATAGTCGCTCGTCTGAGGTGGCCCGTGGTCGCTCGTCTGAGGTGGCCCGTAGTCGCTCGTCTGAGGTGACCCGTAGTCGCTCGTCTGAGATGACCCATGGTCGCTCGTCTGAGGTGACCCGTAGTCGCTCGTCTGAGATGACCCATAGTCGCTCGTCTGAGGTGACCCGTAGTCGCTCGTCTGAGGTGACCCGTAGTCGCTCGTTTGAGGTGACCCATAGTCGCTCGTCTGAGGTGACCCATAGTCACTCGTCTGAGGTGACCCATAGTCGCTCGTCTGAGGTGACCCGTAGTCGCTCGTCTGAGGTGACACGTAGTCGATGTTGGCTTGTCCCCTGCGTCTTGCTTGTGTCAAATTAGTAGGGTGTAAGTTTTGTCACATATTCTTGTTGGACATTTCTTCAATCCTTCCCGCTACATTTATGTATGTGCCATCTGATATCCCACATTGCACATGCCTTTAATCCAGTCAACCGATGAGTGGGAAAATTTGGTGTTGGCAGGTGAGTTACCTTGTTTTTTTTTGTGTGGAATATTTGAAGGGTTCCAAGGCCAACATAACTAAAAACTACCTTCGGTGGGGCATCCTCACAGTTCGCCATGTTTTCAGCATGTGGATTTAGACAAAATGATTTTCGAACAATGGTATTGGGGCATATTCGAACTTTCTGGTACCGGATGCCATGTATACCATGTTGGCGGTTTTAGAAATACATAATTTGAAGTTGTCTAGCACGAAGAGGGAGAGTATAATGTTATTCAGTGGTTGGTACATACATTATATAGTGATGTACTTTTCCTCAAGGGAGTTCGGAAAAAAACAACCGGGAGAATTTCTGAGTTCCTATAATTTTATAATTAATAACGAATAGTACCATTGTTCCCTTCAATGAGAAGAATATGAGGATATAATTACAGAGAGCTGATGCTTTAGATGCCAGAATCCCAGAAAGCTTTCTTTTGAACGGTGGTGTTTCCTATACACTTATCCGGTTTAGACGGAAGTATTCACGTGTTTCGCCGATAACATGTTTATAAATGTCGCGGCTGCAGCTAAGATCTGATATGCAACAGATCGCATCCTCTGTTGAAATCTTGTGTGCCCATCTGACCGCCCCCACCCAGCTAGCTGTAGGATCACGCCAGAGTGGCCGTGTCGTAGACGGCAGCCACGCTCCGTGCAACACTTGTCACGGATTGCTTTTGGTGGTGCCAAAGAGCTGACTGGGCGGAAACCTACCTTCCTTCGGAATTGGGAAGCAGATGTATTTTCACCACCCAGGACATTCCATCCATTTGCAGTGTCCTGTGGTCATCGGTCTGCCAACTGACGACTGGCTGATTACCGGTAATAGAAAACATGGACCTTGAGAATATATGAAGCCTGTGAACAACATAGTATCAATAGGTGATCTGTGTGAGTAAGATAATTATATAATTGACCACACCAAGTTATCCCATATTCTGACGCCAGGGAGTTGGTGTAGCCCCCACCTGCCATCGTTAGTCCGTCTGGTTACTTCGACGTTGTGATAGTGGTCGGTGCTGCTGCAGATGCGCCAGCTGGGCGGCCGACGCCACCAGGCCGACATTCACATCATAGACGTCAGTCAGGACGACATCCTGCCCGACCGCGACGAGTGGCTCACCAAGACGCTCACCGAGGAGGCGCCCGTGCGGCGGCCCCAAAAGTCGGCAGACGATCCCACCCAGCAGCAGCGGCGCAAACACCAGATCACCTACCTTGCCCACCAGGTGCGTGCTTCTCCCTCGGAGCCCTCGCTCGATTGACAGCGGCACAAGTCTGGCCAACTCAGCTCCGGTAGCCTGACAAGTGGTGTTGACGCCAACTTTCGGGCTTGCTTCCTCACAAACCGTTATCAGAGTTTGAAGGTATGGACTGGTTGTGCCACATAGCGGGTAGCACATGGTGTGGATGTTGTTGGTGAATCCACGACATTTGCACTTGAATGTGCTCGGCTCGACGAATTGTTGTGTGATTGGGATTGTAGGATGCCAATGTACATCAGTTTAAGAGGTGTGTCCTGCACGCTATGTAACCGGTGTGCCATGACTGATTAATGAATGGTGCTGAAAATTGTCACTCCGAGCACTGACCAATACCCGGTGACGAGTGGTGCGAGAGTTGTCACTCCGAGCATTGACCAATACCCGATGGCGATTGTGCTGAGAGTTGTCACTCCGAGCACTGCCAAATACCCGGTGAAAGCGTTCGCTAATAGGACGTAATTTTTGTAACATTGATTGTTCTCGAAGTTGTGCGTATTTCTACAATTGGTGGGTTGTTCCTTTTGTGTAAGTAAAAACATGCATGCACATATATGTATACATATATAATTTTATGTTATTTTTTATGTATGTGTATGTCGATATATTTCTTGAAGAGAGTCAGATTCTTGCTCGGACATATCATTGACGTACTGTTTTGCAGCATATATATATATTATATATATATATATATATATATATATATGTATATATATATTATATATATATATATATATATATATATATATATATATATATATATATATATATATATATATATATATATATATATATATATATATATGCTGCAAAACAATACGTCAATGATATGTTCGAGCAAGAATCTGACTCTTCCATAATTATAACAGCATAGACATACGACATCAAGGAATAGCATACAATTATATATGCATACATTTGTGTGCATGCATGTATACATGTATTTGCTTACACAACCCATCAACTGTAGAAATGCATACAATTTCGAGGACAACCAAAGTTAAGCCTATTAGCGAACGCTATCGTTCAGCTATCATTGAGCACGTTTACACCTGCTCTCTCCCGTGCAGGCCAAGGAGCGCGAGGTGGAACTGAAGAACGAGTGGGCGCAGAACAGGGCCACGAAAAACGCATACCGCACAAAATACGGATTCTAGCGGGAGATTTTGGAAGCGTGAACTTCCTCTCTCAGCTGTTCCGGTGCTGAAGCGGAAGATGGCCTGGGTTGTGCTGCAACTGCTTGGGGAGCCTCATGTCCATACGTTGATGCTCATCGTGCCACGTCATTTTATCATGCAAATGTTTTACGATTCGTGTATATACAATTCGTTATTATTGTTCTCGGTTGATGGTCATCATGATTACTGAATCGGTACGGTACCTTATTCCAACCATCCCTGGTCGTAAATGTGTAAAGCCTCATCAATTGAGGCCTTAAATATGTGCATCGCTCAAGCTCTTCAACAGCATGAAATAAAGTGGCGAAGACTAAGTGTGTAGTCATGCTTGATCGCTGGCTCAAACATCAGCACATAGACACGTTTTTGCTAGATGTTAATGATTCATTCCTTGCCTTCCTGGCCTGCGTCATTGCCGCCTACCCTGACATGAAGATAGAACCCTCCTGTGCACTGCATTCTTAACCCTCCTGACTTGCAACGCCTTACGCACTGAGCATGTTCATGTGCAGTCCATGTGCCAACAGGAACGGACAGGTCTGTATCGGACAGGTCTGCCTGGTCACCATTGAGAGCGAGTCTTGACCAGCGGCAGAGTTGTTCCGCCGTAGCTGTCACAACATCTTGTATCTGGCCTAGTGAACAGAAGCGAGGTGATGCCAACAAATATAATAGCTTGCTTGAAGGCATACCACACGCGTGGGGGACGAGCAGCCTAGGGGTAAGTTGCCCGTCTCACAAAAGGTTGTGGGTTCGAGTCTCACCTGTCGCTACTCTTCGCCCGCGACCAATCGGCGTGGGAGATTGGCGACACTACATGAATCGACGATCGATGTGTCGTAAAACCAATAACCAACCATACCACACTCGTGTCACCCCCCTTGACGAGGCACCACCTCTGCGTGGCGGTGGTGGGGAGGGGGATTGAGTGCATACGTTCCTATTCCAATGCCCATCCTATCTCGACATCCATGCCCTTTACCCGTCCCTGCAACATGTATCCTCCCTATTACGATTAGGTGGGGCAACTTCCCCGGTCCTGCCCACCAGCTCGTTTTTATCGGGATAGTCGCGCCCCCTCGGCCCATCCCCCGGGGTTGACTACCTCGGCCCGTCCCTCAGCCTCCAGGAGTCCTGGAGACATACAGTGCTAGTTGCGACGGGGAACCAACAAGCCTCTTTGGTCCCGATACCCCGGAGGGGCGCGTGGGCCCGCGGGACCTCACGCGGGCCAAGTGGCTAGTCGCCTTGGACCGGGGACCTGGGATCCGCCCAGTGTCTGCCGGCCAAGCCGGCTGGGGTCGAGGAGTGGTCGGCGCTGAATCCCGGTCGGGGTGATGAGTCTCTCCCGGCCGGCAAAGGCGCCGCCTGCCCCGTATCGCTCCGTGGACGCATGGCGTCCCGCTTAAGGTTAAGGGGTACAGGCATCGCCCCAGTAGGGCCCCCAGTGTGGGGGTGTGGGGCGTCGCGTGGAGCTGAACAAACAATACCTCGTATAGATGCATCAAGCGCAAACCCACTCCCTGGGTCGTCACACGGCGACCAGACCACGTGCCGCCCTGCATGTAAGCCAGGGCTCAGTCGCGACTGCACACGCATGGCTCACCCGGACAACGCACCCAAAAGATGTACACTTTTGACATGCGATCCTACCTTCACGCCAAGGGTATTCACTCCACGCATCTTGCTCTTCAGATCTGCCGATCCAGAGAAGAAAAAACCTTTCAACGCTAGCGAGTATGTGACCGTCTTGGAACTGTGATTCGCTGTGACAAATTGCGGGATCAAGGTGGAATTTCGATACGAAGAGGATGCAAGAAAAGCTTTGGACTTAGATAAATTAACCTATGGCGTATGTACCCCACGTGGGCTTAGAGATAACGCCATCCCAGTAGAGGTCCAACCCCACAATACTAAGAACTTATGCAAAGAATAGGGTTAGAACATACTTCTGCATTGCATTCGGCATTTATTCTTCAGAAAATACACCGAAATTATATGCAGAAACGACGAAGGTTGATTTGTGAAATCTTCATCTTGATTTGTGATCGTCACTGGTAAGTGGAAAAGTAATATTGTTTTCACCTTATACATTATATTTCTGCATCAACGTCAGCATATGAGAGAAAAAAAACGTATGATCGTATTTCACGAACAATGAAGAACTTATAACATCGCCAACCATTGTAATATGAACTTTCTGGTGTTTCAAACTCCATTTTCTTGAAACGAAAAGTTGGACCTCATTAACTAAGTAAGTGCCATTCATTTTTAACGGTTTGAGAACAAATTTGTCGCGGACGCATCCATTGACACATGCGGAGCTTGAAATCAACCGGACTAGGTCGTGAGCCGCCCACACTGGTGCGATAAAATACAGCAAGTCATCAGGAAGCTTTACTGTGCATATGTCACACCAGATTTGAAATACTGCATCCAAGCGCGTCCGTGAAGTTCGCATTCATATTCAGCAGAAATCGACGACCCCTTCGATTTCGCCCAAACTCTGTGACACGTTAGTCCCAAGGTACCTGATCAACCATGCAGACACATTTCACAGGGCATCGAATGGTTTGGCCTCCAGAGGTCAAAATAGGTCAACCATTCATTGATGCCGAAATATCGTTATATGGCATTCGATCCGCAACGAGACGCTGATTCCGAAACTGCTCTCAGTTATCCCGTAGCACCAACGGTTGATGAGATATGACCAATTATGTAATTGTATTCCCAACAGCACTCCCTCACACGCATTCCCATGCATTACACTGGTCTGCGTGATTTAGAAGGTCAAGGATGTCTGCTGTTTTGGGTCAGTTTTTCATGCTGATTCCGAAAATGGCATACGTTTTGCTCGATCGATCGAAACCCGATCGATCACCCGAATGTCTTTGTGGAAGCGTTCTCCCTACTCTTCACTGTAATCTCCACAGTTATCTTGGAAATAATCTAGATTGGACCTAAGGAAGTGCATTTTTACCGACATTCGGGCATCAAGTTGCTGAAAACTGTCCAATTCATCGACGACCTTCACGTATTCCGCACTTCTGTCATTACCCAGGAAGTTTGTGATGATTGACTTCAAGGCCAGCCATGCAGAGAGCTCAGACTGTTCCAGACATTCTTCGAATCGAGTATCCTTCATGAGCTCCCTTATCTGATGACCGTCGAATACACCAGTCTTCAGCTTCTCTCTGCTCACATGAGGAAATGTTTGTCCCAAAAATGGAAATCCTCGTCCTTTATCCAGTGCTTTCACAAAATTTTTCGTCAAACCGAGTTTGATATGGAGTGGTGGAAGTAGTATTTTCTGTGGTTCAACCATGGGGCGTGACTACACGTGGGAGCCAGGTTCAAGTGCATGCCGGGATGGCCAGTAGCGTTGTACATAATGCTGTTTGTCAGCCCGACTGTCCCAGAGGCATAGAAAGCATGGATATTTCGTGTAGCCGCCCTGCAGCTCAAGGACGAGACCTACTACCTTGAGGTCACCACAGATCAGCCAACCATACTCTTTGTAGTTTAAAGCAGACAACAAAAGTTCCATGCTGTTATGCGTTCCCCTCAGTTGCACGAAGTGTCCAACAAGAATCGACGCGAACTTATTGCCGTTGTTCAGAAGAACTGCCTTCAGGCTCCTACTCGAGGAGTCTATGGACAGCCTCCATTCTGCCGGGTTGTACTCTTTACCCATTGCTTCTACTAGGCCCCCGATGTTGTTGCGGTAGACTAGAGAATGTTCTTCGTCGAAGGTAAAGTATTCTCTGGATTCTTTTTCGCGATTCCGATACCAAAAGAATGTCGTTTCGGGTGCCAACAAACGTTTCTCACGGAGCCGTGGACCCAGCAGCTGAGCAGATTCCTTGGACAAGTTCAGGTCCCTCGTTAGGTCATTGAGCTCAGCTTGGTTCAACGGTACCAGTCGATCGCTCTCGGTCGGTTCATATGCACCAGACGCGTCTGCGTCCATTTCATCCCCACTAGAGTCGGAAGATGACTCGATGTCGACATCGGGTTCAGGGATGGGGACATCTGGACCATGAGGGACTGGCTTGATGGCTGCTGGCGCATCCGGATATTTTACATGCTACTGTTTCTTTCGATTTACTCCTTGCAGATCTGTCGCACACATATAGCAGTCGGTGGTATGATCCTTTCCCTCCCGCCACACCATGGGAATGCCGAACGGCATGGATTTCCGGGTATTGTTCTTCCAGCCTCATAGGCCTTCCACACATGACTTGCAGCAGATATGAGGGGCAAACGGCTTGTCCTGATCACCAAGTTTCACACTTCTTACTTCTCTCCGCTACTGATATATTATACTGCAGTGTGCATACTGATATATCAGTGTGTGAGTTGTTATCTTTGACGTAGTGTGAAAACTTGAGCTAATCGAGAAAAATAGATAGTATTTTCAGATTCAGCACACGAAACTTGTATTAGAACAGCTCAGAATCTTCCGACCTTTTGAAAAACGTTTTTAAACTCAGGCCAGTGTTATTGACATTCCCAAACGACAATGTATATAACAGATGCATAGTTGGAACGCCAATGACGTGGGCAGTCCGGTGGTGGCATTAGAATCATTGACGTCCGATTAATTCCGGAGATATATCAAAATATGTTCCGATACAATCAGTTTTGGACCCAATTGTTAATTTGCCATAGGGTTTAGCATGGGACCACGCGGGACTTGAAATCGAAACCCTTTCGATTTTGCTCAAAATCGCCACAAACGTATGTAATGCCAAAACACGTCGACAACTCACAGCGTTTACAGGGGCATCGAAAGATGTGACCTCCAGATGTCAAGGAGTTCCAGTTAGATATTCGACTTTGATCTATATGCGTGGATGCAGCATGCGGCTGCCATTGGCTGACATGCCCATGTCGTACTGGAAGAAATGAGGATTCAAATCTGAAGCGAAATTTCAACGGTCAAGGAGACTCGTGACCTTGCCAGGTCAGAGGTCATGTCAGGTTAAAGCGTTCACATGATGACATGTATATAAAAGACACATAGTTGGAACGCCAACGACGTGGGCAGTCCAGCGGTGGCATTATAATCATTGGCGTCCGATTAATTCCGGAGATGTATATTCCGGAGATATACATGTCAGCAAATGGCAGTCGCATGCTCCATCTACACATATGGTCAAAGCCGAATATCGAACTGAAACGCGTTGACCTCTGGAGGTCACATCATTCGATGCCCCGGGAAACGGCGTGAGTTGTCAACGTATTTTGGCAGCACATATTTTTGTAGCGATTTTGAAAAAATCGAAGGGGTCGCGTATGACATTCTTGTTTGGGAATGTCAATAATGCATCGGAATGTGTGGGAGGCAATGCTGTGGGGAATACAATTACATACTTAGCCACACATCATTAACCCGTCCCGTCTCGGGGGGGGGGTTCAACCGCCCCCCCCTCATATTTTTTTTCGCGGATAGCGGACGAACGGTACGGGGCAACGCGCCCAAATTTGGCATACCTTTTTCCACATCTATTTGACATGCTGATTCAAAATTTTTAGGTCAGGTCTTCTAAGTTCAACGAGTTAGTCAAGGTCAAGTGAGGTCACCTCAACAAAAGTTCAACCAGTCGTCACGCTTTAACGGATACACATATTTTAATGAAACTTTCTTGAAATGAAATTTTCTTTATCGTTTTTGACTACATATTAATTTTGCGTATTTGCCAAATTGCAGTTCAAATACAGGATTCTGGCTAAAGAAGCATTTTCTATAACGGAAAGTTGACTTCCAACAACGTTTCTCGGTCTGCTCTACCCATTGAAAAAGGAAAATTAAAGAAAACTTGAAAACGCAAAATTTTGAAATGTAAAAAAAAAAGTTTATTTTTGGGGGGCCAAAAAATTATAGCCCTGGTCGATTTCGCTGTCCTATTCTCATCCCAAATAAATTTAGTTTTTTTCATATATCCCCCAAAATTAACTCCCCAGAGTCCAAAACATAATGCAAATCGTGAAAAGTCGTGAAAATCTAGCCCCCTTGTGACGTCACTTTTGAGGGAAATTGGTTTGGGGGTGGACCCGGACCCTACTCGTCGAGCGCTTTCCGATGATACCTCTTTCGTTTTCGTGCGATGCTCAGTTTGGATTTTAGAGGGGGTCTTAAACCGCCCCTCCCCCCCCCCCCGAGACGAGGTGTGAGGATTTGACCGGAAAGACGGCGCGGGTTAACCTCTTGTGTTACGGAATAACTGACAGCAGTTTCGGAATCAGCGTGTGGTTGCGGATCGAATGGTCTATATAACGTTGATATTCCGGCATTCATGAATGGTTGGTCTATTTTGACCCCTGGAGGTCAAACCATTCGATGCCCCGTGAAATGCGTCTGCATGGTTCATCAGGGACCTTGAGGCTAACGTGTCATGGAGTTTGGGCGAAATCGAAGGGGTCGTCGATTTCTGCTGAATATGAATGTCAAACTGCTGCCATCTTCACGGACGTGCATCCAAGCTTGGTATCCTAGCTATGAAAAAGATTGTTGGCTTTTAGAGAGAGAGTGCAAAAGAGGGCTACACAAATGGTTAATGGTGTAAGAACCTGGCAATCGAGGAAAGATTGAAGAAATTGAATATGTTTTCACTTAGATATAGAAAGCTGAGAGGAGGTTTCATCGAGGTGCTTAAATTTTCCAAGGCCTGGAAAAGGGATATCTTGGGAAAATGTTTGAGTTTAACAGAAATGATGCAATTAGAGGTCATCAATTCAAAATTAAAGCTAACCACAGCAGGAAAGGTTAAGACAGTCTTTCTTCGCAAACACGGTAGTAGAACACTGGAACCAGCTTCCGGAAACCATTGTCAGTAGCAGCACATGGAACATCTTTAAAAACAGCATAGACAATCACTATAAGAATAGTGGGCTTGCTTTTCAGTATTCCTCCCAGGGAGAGCTGATCAACGGATTTGGTGGGCAACTGGTTGAATGTCCAGAGTGCATCCAAGAAGGGCCCTTGTGGCTCATAGTTGCTCTAATATTTTATGTCTTTATGCTTTATGTCATATATATATATACCGATGATTTTAAGCTCGAAAGGTGAATGGAATCCACTTCCGACAACATTTTTTATTTGCAATTAATATTTTAAAAGTTATCTATGTCCTCAGTTCACGGACCTTCGGTGACCTCGATTCCCATATTTTTTATCAACAGGATGGAAGGACGATATTGTGGCCCGATATAGCAAACACAAAATATCGTTTTTGCTATAAATACTCGTTTGGTGGGTGTAAGCCGTACCATATTTGAAGCTTTTCGAGGACTGAACTACTAACTTGGCCGCCACTGCTCATAATCGATATGTAACATGGCGTAATGTACCGAAGTGTTTTCTGGCATTGTGCGGCTGTTGTTGACTGAAGTGTACCAGCCTGCCAGCGTCAGGTGATATCGGCTGTTTACGACTTTGATATCACCTGACTGTGGCAGGCTGGTACACTTCAATCAACAACAACCGCACAATGCCAGAAAACACTTCGGATGCTGGACAATTTTAAATAGTGCCTTACCTCTCCCATCCATCCCCTCAGCCACACCGTCTGGACGCATGCTATGGCGGATCTGTGCCAACACCACGTGACCAAGTTGGTGGGAATGGGGTGGTGGGGCTTTCTGATCCTCCCATCTGTTGAGTTGAACTGTTACGGAATGGCATGGTGCTTTTGCGGAACAAATCATGCGGTAAACACTATGATGTGATTAACTGAATGTCATTCGATGCAGTGACGTAGTCAGGGGGAGAGGCGCAGCCCCCGTAGAAGGTCCTAGGAGTCCGCAGGCCCTTCAAGGCGTAGATACAGAGGGTTCTTGTAGGCCACTTGGACAAATGTGCCAGGGGTCCGTGAAGGACCCTTGGGTCAACGTGAAGGGCTCCTGGGTCAATGTCAAAGGTCCCTCAGCCAACGTAAATGGTACCTGGACCAACGCTAAGGGCTCCTGGGCCAACGTTAAGGGCCCCCGGATCAATGTGAAGGGACACGGGGCCAACGTCTCGGTAGGTCAATTGGTAAGAGCTCTGGCCTGCACTGGTCTCCCCTGTCCTGGCAACACAGGGTTCGAGTCCCTTAGCGCGCTCGCATTTAGCTCCCGGCCGGGAGTGTCAGTTGGCAGCTGGCCCGATAAAGCCGGGGACCAGCTACCGGTCGGCCGTGTCGGTGCGTTGACGGCACCTTAAACTTTCGATCAAAATTCTGCCGTTGGACTGGAATTTATGGATCGGGTGGTGGGGCCAGGGTTCACGCAACAAGCTCTGCTCAGCAATAGAGCCCTGCTTCCTAAAGCTACCCCAGCAACAACTCAGATCAAATTTTAAAAACGTGTAGCGCCCCCAGACCAACGTGAAGATACGCTGTGTCAACGTGAAAGGCCGGGCGCTATATGACCGAAGCAGTCGATGCGCCCTTAAGCCCAAATAACCAACCAGCGTGAAAGGCCTCTGGGCTAACGTGAAGGGCCCCTGGGGCGATGTGAAGGGCCCTTGGACCGCCATGAAAGGTCCATGGGTCAACGTGCAGGGATCTGTGACAACTTGAATGGCCCCTGGCCCGACATGGAGGGCCCTTGAGCCAGAGTGAAGGTCCCTTACGCCGACGTGTGGGGCCCATATTCAGACGTGAAGGGCACCTACACCTACGTGAAGGTCCTTGGCTCGACGTGAATGTCCCCTGGGCCGAAATTGAAGGCACTTGAATCGATGATAGGGGCCCTGGGCTTACAGAAAAGTTCCGGGCTGATGAAGAGGGCCTGAGTCAACGGTGAGTGCCCCTCGGGAAGATGTTGAGGGGACTTAACTGGGCTAACGTGAAGGGCTTCCAGATTGCCGAAGATGACCCCGAATAGTGGGAAGGGCATCCGGGCTGACGGAGAGGGCCCGAGCCAATATGACGGGGCCCTGGGCTGTCAGCGAAGCCAAAGCCAATAAGGGCCCCTGACGTGATGGGTCCACGCGTTAGGGAAGGGGCGCCCGGCTTGGCGGAAAATGCCCTAGGTTGCCAAAGAGGGCCCTTAAAATGACGGAGTGGGCCATAGTTTCTGGAAAGTGCATGGGGCCGACAGCAAAGGCTCATCGGCTGACGGATGGGGCCCAAGCCATACAAGGATCCCTGAACTGATGGAGGGGTCCAAGCTCTCTAAAGAGGGCCTACGTCCTGACAGAAGAGGCCTTGGGTTGCTAAGGAAATCCCCTGTGCCGACGAAAAAGATCCATAGCCGATGGACGACCCGGGCCGTCGGAGAGGAACCAGAGACGGTACGAAGGACCCTGGGACAATAGGGGACGGAACCTCACAGGGGGCCCTTGTAGGATAGAGAAGGTTCAAGCTTTTGAAGAGGGGGCTTGGACCAGACGGAGAGTGTCTGTGCGTGAAGGATGGTCCCCGACTCGACGGATGAGGCCCAGGGCCGGATGACCGGACGGAGAGTGTCTGAGCGTGAAGGATGGTCCCCGACTCGACGGATGAGGCCCAGGGCCGGATGACCGGACGGAGAGTGTCTGTGCGTGAAGGATGGTCCCCGACTCGACGGATGAGGCCCAGGGCCGGATGACCGGACGGAGAGTGTCTGAGCGTGAAGGATGGTCCCCGACTCGACGGATGAGGCCCATGGCCGGATGTGCAGAGCCACTGGGTCTGCTTTTGCTCACACTGATGGAGAGGGCTCAGAGCTGACAGTGTGGCTCAGACCTATAAAAAGGCCCTCTGGCTTGTGGGATGATGCGGGCCGAAGCGGGTGGTTCCGGGTGCTACGTAAAGGGCATCTAAGCCTATAGAAAGGGCTCGGGCTGTTAAACAGTGGTGGCGCTTCCAAAGGGTAGAGGGGCACCCCACCTCCTGGGGCCCTCCAGGCGAGCACACTGAGGGGCAGACAAGTAACGGAGAAAGAACTTAAACATATCTGACAGTTCATGTGCAAAGTACCCCCAAGACCTGAATACGTCCACCCTGATGGCTATCAATGGCCGTGAGGACAAGAGAGAACCCGGCCGAGAGCTGAAATGCTTATACCAGCTGGAAAGAGCAGTTTCAGCTAGCATGGGCCCCAAAAAGTTGATGAATAAACACAACACATGAGGGTCAGAGAATGCTGGGATGCTCATTGGGTTTGGAATGACCGCTGGGGGACGAACAGGACCTCTGAGAGCTGAAAAAGACTAGTGAGGGCCCATCTCATATCTGAAATGCCCCGATATGGAGTTAGTCAGGATTATTGAGAACTCTGCTACTTGAGGTCCCTACAAGCAGCAGAGGGCCCCGAGAGATGAAGAGGGTCTCATGAGAATCAGCCTATAGGACTGAACTGTGATTCTTCTGATGTTGAGAGCGGCCCATAATGAATGAACAAGGTCCCTCGAAAGGAAAACAAATTCTCTGTTGGCTGGTAATTGAGGTGATAAATACCGAGGGCCAGCTTCAGGGCTAGGATGTTGTTGGAACCACAAGAGCTGTCGATAACTAGGAAGAGTCCCTAACGTTTAAGAGCCACTGAAGGTCCTAAAGAATGCCACAGACTAACGATGATTATGAGAAATGCTGAGGGCTAATGCCAGTGCAAGAAAACCCTTGAAGCTATGAAGACTGTCAAGGACTGGGAAGGGCTCCTAGCAACTGGAGGGGAACCCTGACGATTGGAAATGGTTTTGAGCGATAGAGCGGACTGGAATGGAGTGGCCAAGAGGCTTTGGATGGGTCCCTATACGACGAACAGAGCCTCTCGATACATAAAGGTGTCACGAAGGGCTTTATGATTGTGATGATTGTGAGTAACAGTAGGAGTTATTTTCAGAGCTAGAATGTCATTGCCAGGAATAGGGAGGTCCCCTGAGAGCTAGAGCGAACCGGACTGTGATACTGCTGAGGCTTAGGAGGAACACAGAGGGAGGAACATCGGAAATTTAGAGCTGAGTAGAGTTCCGAGGGCTGGTGATGTTTGTTAGACATTGCTAGGCCTCTCTCGGAGCTGCACGATTCCTTTGAAAGCAAGATAAGTTTGTCGAGGACTGTGAGTGGCCCATGCAAGATCGAGAGAGTTCCTGACAGTAATAAGTCCCATGGGAGCCAGATAGGACTGGACCGGAATGTTCCGAGTTTTGGGATGGGCACCGGAAGGATAGGGCCTTCTGAGAGCTAGGAAAGTCCTTGATAACTGACGCTGTGCGCGAGGAATACTGCGGGCCACCCTCAGAGATACGATATCTTTGAGAGCTATAGATGCTGCCGAGGACTGGCAAGGTCACCCACCGCCTCAACGGCCACAGCCGTTCTGGAGGTGACGACCGCCCAAGTGGCCACTGGCACTGTCTGGCCACTGGCCACTGTCTCAGTGGCATGCCCACAGCTGGTCCAGCAGCTATGGTCGCTCCAGCATTCGCGAAATGAACAGCCCAGCTAAAACCGTGTTGACGGCCGTTCCAGTGGTGCCAGTGGTTTGGCTTTGGACCCGGGTAACACCGGTTAAGCAAAAATAAAGAAAAAGTAATTTGCAGGGTGCTGTGTGTTCGACATAGCTGGTTAGGCATAATGCTAGTCGTTCCCATGTCTCAAAATCTTGAACTTATTTTCCCCACTAGTATCCATGCCTGATATTAAGAAAGTTTCACGGTATTGAAAAGGCGCAACAATATGGGCCTCAGCGTAGCCTCAGCCAAGGGAGACGGGGACCCGATAATTTAACAACCAATACATGCTGGAGCAATTAAGAACTTTGGGGATTTTCATTACTGGAAATATTAATTTTTCGGCGCGCTTCGCGTCCCGAAATCTTTCTCTGTTTCCTTCCATTTTTTTCAGGCCTCCCTTAGGAAGGTCCCGGCTGCGGCACTGGACCGACCCTCATCATGAACACTCCATATTAAGCTATGTCTGAACGTAGAGGTTAACAGAAACAAGCACCTGTGCCCTTGGAAGTGAGCAGTCGTACTTTTACCTATATCTAATGTAATTCCTGCTTTCATTAGATATGCGTTATCGTCCCTTTATTTTCCGAAATAGGTTTTCCTTCTTGGCTGTTGTCAGCAGCTACATTTTTGTTTTTCCTTCTGGTCTTTTCCGGACTGTTGACCTTGCATAGAGGTCTGGTATTAATCCGGGGGCAAAGAGATTCGTGCGGTTGCACCCGAGTCCGCGGCCGTGCCAACCCGTTGCCTTAACATGGACGAGAAAATGTTATTTTGTAGATTGTCCAGTACATCAATACTAATGAGGTTGAACATGTTTTACCGGTTTTGGTTCAAAATTGATTGCTGTATCTTGATTTCTGCCCCATGTTAAGTCAACGTGTTTTCACGACGGGAGTATCGTCTACGACCGACAATTGCGCCAGCGCGTTGTGCCTTATTTTCCGACAAATTTAACCATATCCGCCTAGTATATATATATATATATATATATATATATATATATTGAAAATGAAGTGACAAAAATCTGAGGAACATCGGAAAATTGCGAGGAGGAACCTCAGTTGGTAGAGGGCCCTCTTCAAATGTTCGCCCCACCTCCAAACCAAATCCTGGCTACGCCATTGGTTTGAAATCGTTGGTGAGGTTTATGGATATTATCCAGCTTTGTGCATTGTACGGTTTTACTTTGTAAAACCGTCGAATATCCGCACAATGCGGGAAAACACGTCTATGTATGATATCGTATCATCTTTCAATGATGTGCAGAGTCGCGGTCGAGTCGGTAGTTCGATTTTTGAGAAGCTTGAATATGGTTCAGTTTGCAATCTTCAAACGAGCATTTGTAACAAAAAAATCATTTTATTTGTCATCTATGGAGTCAAAATATGGTCCTTCCATCCTGTCACTTGAAGAAGAGCATTCTAAAGGAAAACGAGGTCACAGGTCACGTGTCATGAGGTCATGGGATAACGTTAATTATTCATTACATCTGACAAATATTGCCTGAAGTGGGTTCCTTGAACCTTCCTGAGTGCAGCAAAGTCTAAATATTTATATTTTTAATGATATTGAACATAGTAATCGGCTACTGAGCATAAACTGGTAGTGGATCTTCCAGAAATTCCCGAGGATATAACTTCTGAACCGTTGACCTGATAGATGTAAAATTTGCTCAAGCGGATTCAGTTTGTAGGATAATTTCACACAACAATTTCGTTCAGATCTGAGAGATGAGGGTGCCGGGCCCTGGTCGATCTGTCGGGGAATGCCGAAGCTGATGAAAGTATGCGATGATAATGATGATAATAGAATCCATCCTGTAAGGATATTTTCGGTGCATGGAACACCTGTCCCACACGTAGCACTGTATTCGGTTTTCGGATACCAGTACTTGTCCCCGGAATCCGTTTGGTATGGAAGGACATGCTTTGTACCCAGAAGCCAGATATATGAAGTACACACACAGACACACGGACATAAATTAAAGAAGTTGGCCGGCAATCCCGACATCACC
The DNA here is from genome assembly GCA_034440575.1 of Imbricaverruca yamaguchii. Classification (NCBI taxonomy): domain Eukaryota; kingdom Metazoa; phylum Arthropoda; class Thecostraca; family Neoverrucidae; genus Imbricaverruca; species Imbricaverruca yamaguchii. The sequence continues at coordinate 956,604 of JAOTOL010001559.1, forward strand.
ATCCTTAGGTGCTCTGTAGGGTGCACTCCCACAGCATTGGGTGGATCGAAACATGCACGAGTAATGACGAATAACATTATTTTGGAGCCCGTCGGTTAAAAATGCCGGACCCGTCATGTCACGGCGAGTGTATTCTCAGTACTTGTCTTAGGAAGATTAGGTCGTGCAGGATTTCCGATGATTCCTATCTTTCCGAGCACTGTGCTACTTGGAAGAACTATTTGGACCAAGAAGCAGCATTTTCTATCAGTAACTGCATATAATTAATATGCTATTGAATTCATTAACCGCCACGTCGTTTGGGTATCCAATGAACCACAGCTCGCCTATGATAATATATTTATGCCCCTCTTATAACATATTAGCTTGGAACTTTGAATGTGGAAATAATAGAGAAAATACAAGATGAGGGTTTCGGTGCATGAACATTTTGTGTGTCTGTTGGTGTGGCTTCGTGTCCGGATGCGCATGCGAAGTTCAACGCAAAGGTACTGAATGAAACAATGTTTAAGCTTCGTTCCATCACTGTCTTTCACACACCCAAGCAGTCAGTGTTTTACAAAATATGATAATGATGTTAACCGCTATCGTAGCAACAACCATCTCAGAAAGACCTCTAGCGTGCATGAGACACATGTCTCATGCAACATTCGGCTTCCGAAACCGAGGTGAGCCCATAAACCGTGAGCGGGAGATATATGTTGTACCCACAAACCGGAAAAAGAAGCACACATAAGCACACACGCAAACAAATACAAATTACAGCTGTTGACTGACAAGCAGAATGACCCCACCGCTGCGTACTGTGTAGAGCACTCGCACAGCACTGGGTGTGTGAAACTATTATGCATCGAGCATTGACAAATCGCATGGTTTTCAAGCCTCACAATTAGCAATCCTACCTTAGCTGCCATGGAACACGTATACAAGTGTCCATATTTTGGAACCATCATACATTACAGGATTTCCAATCCCTGCTTCCAAGCGCTTTCAAACGCTGTGTTCCTTGCAATTTGCAATTTGCATTTGCAATTTGCAATTCGATGGTGTCATCGTGGTCGGCGCACCGAAGCCCTGGGGGTCATCTGAGGGCAATACATCATAGCGATCTTAAATGATTTGAAATGCTACTGAAGGTGCAAAGATTATATTCCCCCGCCATCAGTAACTCTTGTTAAGTTTAAACAAGTTGGATGCTATTGATTTACCTAGGATTTGTCTGAAATACTGAAGTGATCCATCCACAAAACCTTTGACTTAATTTGGTATTCTATTTTAGTTTTACCAAATGGCGACGACGTGTTCAACATTTAGCTATGCTCAATGAACTGAATGATCTGCTTCAAGAACTTCTTTGGAAAACGAAATGTTCAGGTCATGTCCCATTGTAAGGCTCGGGACAATACATTCGTTTAGGGCAGCATTCTCTTGGGGATGTTGTTCAGCATTTGATTTTAACCCGTCCCGTCTCGGGGTGGGGGGGTGGGGGGGGGGGTCTTCAACCGCTCCCCCTCAGGGTTTTCGCGGAGAGTGGACGAACGGCGCATGGCAACGCGCCCAAATTTGGCATACCCTTTCCCACATCAATTTGGCAGGGCAGTTTCGAAGTTTTGAAGTCAGGTCATCCAGGGTCGACGAGTTAGTCAAGGTCAAGTGAGGTCACCTACAAAAAAGTTCAATCGGTCGTCACGCTTTAACGGATGCAGATATTTTAATGAAACTTTCAGCGTTTGCTTATCTCTAGGGATGTAGGATATAGGGATTTTTATTTTTGGTGGCCAACACAAAATTATAGCCCTGGTCGATTTCACTGTCATTTTCTAATTCCAAATATTTTTCTTCTTCTTCATATATCCCCCAAAATTAACTCCCCAGAGCCAAAAACATAATGTAAGTCGTGAATAGTCGTGAAAACCTAGCCCCCTGGTGACGTCACTTTTTGGGGAAATTGTTTTGGGGGTGGACCCAGACTCTACTCGTAGAGTGCTTTCCGTTGACACCTCTTTCGTTTCGTGCGATGCTTAGTTTGAATTTTGGAGGGGTGCGGATCTGACCGGAAAGACGCGGGTTAAAACACTTTTCTATTGTATTATTTTGTTGTTCAATTTTTACTATAGTGTTGCCTGACATTCTCAAGAAGGCGCCATGTGAAACGAACACAAATCACTGATTGAAATAACAATATAATAAAGTAGCACACACGAAGTGATTTACGGTCAGCACTAAACCTGCATTTTATATATGTTGGCTTCGGTAAGCTGAGGCCGTGCTTATTTTTTTCGCATTGCATAATTCCGTTTAAATCTCGCATTCGAGATCATGCTTCTTCGGAACCCTTTCAAAACATATTACATGGTAGCCCATGAAACAGCCTGCTTGACATCTTAGCTAAGCCATCTTGCAGGGATTTTATACCTCAGAAAATAAGCATAGATTAAACTGGCAACACGACAATGTGCGCAATACCGGCACAATAAACACAGGAACTCCCACAATTTGTGTCACCATTGATGCAAGTAATTTCTAACAGTGGCTTCAATGCTAGTGGTATGCAGATAGAGGAATGCAGATGCAGTTTGCCGCCAGGTGTCACAGTGGAAGGACGTCCGTTGGAGCCCCAGCTTTCCAGATAAGTCGTTGCAGAACAGGGCAGTACTCTAGTCTAAGCTGTGGATAGGTGCTTAGCAATTACTTCTGTTATTATATTTCATTAGTTTTTATCTAATAAGCATTTTCGTAGCACGCAAACTATACTATATCAAACTAGCGACGCTGCCGTGCGCCATCTTCTTTTTAGGCGAGGCCTCGTGGCTTTAGGCGTGTTCTCGTCGCTTCGATTTCTGTAGTAGGATATATTACAAGTGTGTAGATTTCATAAGTACATTAGATAACATTCATACTATCCTAACATACTTTACTTATTTCTCTGGTGCATAGTGTGTTTGGTGTTGAAGTTTAAGATAGAGTTTAATTGGTAGTAAGTTGGTGGTGTTCATAAGTGCTGTGTGATTGTTCACTTTTCTGTCTAGCCATAAGTGATATCAAAAGGGATATTCATATAGTTGTCTACTTGTGTAGAAGACAATTAGATTAGACATTTCGTTTATTTATTTAAAACAAAAAACAAAAAAGAAAAACAATTGTTAATAGTTTCTGCTTAGCGTGTTGCTTTTCTTGAGGTACTCAAATAATTAACTGACAGCATAGGAGGTCGCGATTTATAGTGAATGATAGTTGGCTTTTTTGTCGGTTGTTTAGCGAGTTCATTTTAATCTAAATCTAGGCATAAGCTGCAGCGTTTAGGATGGTTCCGACCAGGATGCAGGCACTAGAGAAGACATTGCGACCCTTAAGGCAGAGCTTTCCAAGCTCAAGGCTGCCCTTGTTGCACAGAGTAGGCAAGATCAAGCAACAAGGGGTCAATCCATAGCAGGGACATCATATGCCCAGGTGGTCGCAGGCCACCAGGTAGCTGAGGCTTCCCCTACTGTGGAGGTGGCTGGCATCTCTCGAGAGGGGAGTGTTAATAGTGAACAGGGGAGGGGTAGTTCTGGTAGGTCAGAGGGGAAGTGGCATGAGGTCAGGGGGTGGAGAATTTGGAGACGCGAACCTAAGGAAAGGGTCAGTGAGTGGCAGGTGGCAGGTGGTAGGAGCGGGAGGAAGCCTAGCCGAACGGCCCAGCGGGCAGGCATATTAACATCTAATAGGTTCCAGGCGTTGGATGACTGCCCCCAGGATAGTAGTAGTAACGAGTCAGTGCTGGTCGTAGGAGACTCTCGTGCGCAACATTTAGAGCGGGTATTTGGTAAAGGTAGGAGGGACAGGAGGTGCATCACCAAGCCTGGTGCCAAGGTGAAGGACCTGGTACCTGTGGTGGCACAGGTCACCAGTGATCACCAGTTTAGTACAGTCATAGTGCATGTAGGGGTAAATAACATAGGTCCTGCTAGGAGTGAGGAGCTTCTGCGGGAGTACAGGGCCCTTCTGGCCACCCTGAAGGGTACCAATAGAGTCATTGTAACAGCAATTTTGCCTAGGGCTAGAGCCTCCCCTGAGTGGAGCTCTAGGGCACTGGCAGCTAACGCCAGGGTAGGTAAGCTCTGCCATGAGCTAGGTTTTACATTTGTAGACGAGTGGAGCAGGTTTTATGCATCGTGGGACCTCTATCAGAGGGATGGCCTGAACTACTCTGAGAAGGGGCTCCATGTGTTAGGCAAAGTGTACGAGCATGTCCTTCAGAGAAACTAGGAAATGGGGTGGGGAGGGATGAAATTGTATTGCCAACTCAGGAATATTCCAATAGTGTCAGCCAAGGCCTCAAAGTCTGCAAATAGGAACAGCAGCAGTTCAAGGGGACAGAGTGATAGTTCATCTAGTGATAAAAGAACTCCTCAGTATGAAAAACCCAAAGGTGGTTATGGAGCATCTGTTAAGTGTATGATGCTTAATGCTCCGAGTATCCGTTCCAAATTTGATGAGTTCAAGTGTTATGTTGCTGAGGAGGAACCAGATTTTGTTTGCATTACGGAGGCATGGGTCAGTGGAGGGTATTTTGGAGATAACTTGCAGGACTATGAGATCCAGGGATACAATATTGCTTCGTGCAATAGGGGTCCAGCAATGAAAGGGGGTGGTGTATGAATATGAATATGAATAAGCTCTATATGAATAGCTTATTCAGTTCTCAAAAAGTATCAGGTGGGGATAAAAATGTGTCTGTGGAGTCCATTTGGCTTGATGTCACTGTGGGAAAAGGCAACAGCAATACTCTTAGGACAGGAGCTTTCTACCGATCAGGAACCCTGCTACATTCTCAGCAACTGGAGCTTGACAAGGTGATTTGTGGGGAAATCAGTAGAAACTTTAAGAGGAAGTGCCTTATTCTTGGTGACTTTAATCTAAAAGGTTATGAAAATGCTGGTGTTGCCTCCCCATCATGCAAAATGTTTAGGAAATGCCTTGAACAGGACCTGTTCTTTCATCAGTTTGTATCGGAACCTGCCAGGCATGGTTCATTCTTGGACCTTGTGTTCTCGGATTTAAGTGACTTGGTTCAAGACTTGACTGTAGGTGAAACTCTGGGAAGAAGTGACCATAACATAGTTAGATTAAAGGCACATGTAGGGGAAATTAGCAAGGATAATTTGGTAAAGGTTCCAAATTTAAACAGAACAGACTTTGACTGCATTAGAGCGCCTTTAAGTGCCATCAGATGGGAAGAAGAATTCTCCAATTTAAATGCCTGTGAAATGTTGGAAAGGTTCAAATCTTACTTCAAGGAAATTCAGATTAGACATGTCCCCCAAAAACAAAGACGCAAAAGAAGGGTAGGAAAGCCAGCATGGCTTACACGAGACTTGATAAAAGCAATTAAGGCTAAGAAAACTGCACTTAGAGTGTTTAAAGAAGCCTCAAATGTCGTTAATCTAAAGGCGTATCGAAAAGCTAGAGGCACTGTGAAGCAAAAAAAAAACAGAACTGGATTTAGCTAGAAACTGTAATGGGGACAGTAAAAAGTTCTTTAGTTTCTACAAGCTGAGTAAAGTTTCTAGCACAATTGGTCCACTGGAAGTAAACGGGACTACATTGGGTGAGGATAGTGAGGTGATTGAGGAGCTGAGCAAGCAGTTTAAATCAGTGTTTACATTGGAAGATATGACCAATCTGCCGACCGTACCCCATAGTTCAGTGACATGGGATCTGACAAATGATGTTGATTTCATTGATAGTGACGTTGTTTACAATCATATCAGGAAAATAAAGCTAAACAAGGCAGCAGTACCTGATGATATTTACGATAGGGTGTTGCAGGACACTGAAAAGGAACTGGCATTTCCACTTAGTATAATATTTTGTAGATCAGTTTTACAAAATGAAATTCCAACCGATTGGAAAAGGGCAAATGTAGTTCCTATTTTCAAGAAAGGAGAACGAGGGAAAGTTGAAAACTATAGGCCAGTAAGTCTCACATCCCTAGTCTGCAAGGTACTCGAATCAATTATCAAGGATAGAATAGTTAGTTATCTGGAAGGTAGCAGATTGATTCAAAATACTCAACATGGGTTTGGAAAAGGACGATCGTGTCTCACAAACCTTGGACTTTTTTAACTTCGCCACAGAACAATTTGATCAGGGAAATCAGGTTCATGTAGCATATCTTGACTTTAGTAAGGCCTTTGACAAGGTACCCCATAAACGGTTAATGATACAGCTTCAGTGCCATGGTATTGCAGGTAGCATCTTACAATGGATAGAGTTGTGGCTTTCAGATAGACGGCAAAGAGTGATGCTAAATGGTACAAAGTCATCATGGCAAAATGTTCTTAGTGGAGTCCTCCAGGGGTCAGTACTGGGGCCACTACGGTTCATTATATTTGTAAATAACATTGAAAGTGCCCTAAGCAGTAAAGTTTTGAAATTTGCTCATGGTTTGAAGGTCTTTAGGGCAATAACAGGTAAAGATGAGCATATGTCGCTGCAAAAAGATTTAGACGAACTTGTGAAGTGGTCCGAAGAATGGAAAATTTAATTTAATTTTGATAAGTGCAAAATCATGCATGTAGGTAAGCAGCATATGAAGGCTCCATACTTGATGGGTGGCCAAGTGCTATCAGTGACTCAACATGAGAAGGATTTAGGTGTTATTCTAAATACAAAACTGGGGGCATCAGAACAGACCGAGGAAGCCAGGAAGAAGGCACTGAGAATGCTCGGGGCAATAAATATGAATGTATCATACAGAAGTGAGAAGGTGATCAGGAAGCTTTACTGTGCATACGTCAGGCCACATTTGGAATACTGCATCCAAGCTTGGTCTCCTAGCTATGGAAAAGATTGTTGGGTTTTAGAGAGAGTACAAAAGAGGGCTACAAAAATGGTTAATGGCATAAGCAACCTGGCATATGAGGAAACATTGAAGAAATTGAATATGTTTTCACTTAGATATAGAAGGCTGAGAGGAGATCTCATCGAGGTCTTTAAATTTGTCCATGGTCTGGAGAGGGGATATCTTGGGGAAATGTTTGAATTGAACAGAAATGATAGAGGTCATCAATTCAAAATTAAAGTTAACCACAGCAGAACAAGGTTGAGGCAGACTTTCCTCACCAACAGGGTAGTAGAACACTGGAACCAGCTGCCAGAAAACATTGTCAGTAGCAGCACATTGAACATGTTTAAAAACAGCACAGACAATCATTATAAGAATAGAGGGCTTGCTTTTCAGTATTACAGGGAGGGATGATCGACAGATTTGGTGGGCAACTGGTTCAGTGTACAGAGTGCAACCAAGAAGGGCCCTTGTGGCTCATGGTTGCACTAATCTTTTATGTCTTTATGTCTTTATGTCTAGCAGAACATGTCAGCAGATGACTACTGTGATGTTATTTATGACGGCCACATTACAATCCAAGGCGCAACACGATTAGATACTCTACAAGTCAAAGCAGGACGATTAGAAGCCGCGACACTTTTTAGACCATCCATTGACACAATTCGACTCAACCTAGGTTGGACCACAACATGCACCAGACGACACATACACAAGCGGATACTTTATCATAAATTTATCGACACCTACCTAGGCCAGAAAACGGTCTAGACCTCATCTCAACCGTGGTCAAGGTCAAATATTCACCTAACTTTTAAATGTCATCGGAAGCGTCTTTCGTTACATCAAGCGAAATCAGCTTCCCACCGCCATGCTATCAAAGAGTTTTTACCGGAAAATTACAATACATTTTACCCAACTTCGGTGACCTCTGGTGACCTATCTGGTGACATGACCTTAAATCACACAGCGTATCGTCGATAGCACATTTCAAGGACTGCCGAATAGCATTCGCCGTTGGTTTTCGTCTGCTACAGGTCCTGAGATATGTGTCAATATCTGAAAGTCCCACCCGATCTGGTCGAAATTGACCTATGATGACCCAGTGACCTAAATATGGACCTGAGCGAAAACAAAATGACAGAAGTACTTTCGATAGAGCTTGCCACTAGCTATCCAATGTCATTTTCCGTTTGTCGCTACCTAGCATAGTTATGGAGATCTTAGAGGGCAGACATTTCCCCCCGAACCGGCGAAGTTGGCGCGGACCGCCGGACGTGCGCACGTTAAAGCACAAATTTACCGGTTTGTTCACGATTACAAAGCTATGTATGCCCGGCTACAGAGTATGGCAAATGGCTCAACGAGGCCCGTCAACCGCGGAAAACATTCGCATCGAAACGCGTTGGGAGGGCAAAACTCTGCAGCAGGGAGATCGAATACACCCACCAAATACGAAAATAAACAGTGGTGGAGCAAAATCAAGACGTTTGAAAGCGCCTATTCTGCATGGACACATCCTTCACATGGAATCAGAAGAAACATGCACATATGGCATGATTAAAGTACAAACAAACTCCTGGGCCCCTACGCAGTTGGTTGCGTAGCGGGCTGGAAGGTTTCCCTTCACCATTGGTTTATATGCAATGTTACCGATTTTCTCTATGCTATCTTGCATATTCCGTGACAGTATAGATTACTTTACGTACACTAATTGAAAGACATATTCCTCAACTTCATCAAAGTGCATCGTAAATGACCCAGTGACAACCTTCCTGCCTGACAATGCGCCGTTTCTGTCAGGGTGACCCTCAAGTGCATAAAAAAAGGATTTTCCCCGATGTTGGTAGGCTCCCTCCACCGTCAATTTTAGCTGGCCAAGATGTAACTCTCGTTCAAAAATGGAAGAAAGGACATTCAGAGGGGGCGGGGGCTAATTGTGCCAAAGCTTCTTCCCTTCAGTGGCATGAGTTTGTGAAAAGTAACCACGGAAGACCGCCTGAAATGATTTGACCGCACCCCTAGACCACAACAGGAGGCCCACTGTCGTCATAAGCCATATACACTGTCCCATAGCCGCCACAGGAAACCCGTAGCTGCCCATAGCTGCCACAGAAAACCCATAAAAAATTGGCCGAAAAATTCGAGAAGGTTGGGGTGCACTTATGTGCACTCCAACCCACTCAGCCTCCGCGGAGAGACGCATTTTCCTGCATTTTGCCACTGCAGGCCCCTTCCGATAGAGGCCCCTCAGATAGTCCATGTAATATATTTGCGCATATATATATATATATATATATATATATATATATATATATATATATATATATACATATATATGTGTGTGTGTGTGTGTGTGTGTGCGTGTGCGTGTGTGCGCGTGTATGTGTGTGTTTGTGTGCGTGCGTGCATGCGTGCGTGTATGCATACTGCACAAGTGCCATACCGAATGAGGGGCATTGGGGGCTGTTTCCCCCTCCACCGATAGATTATGGGGCCAAAAGAACCGCGCCTGGGTCCATAAAAAATCACATTGGGGGCCGGAGAATCGTTCCGGGGATCCTAAAATAACGCTGGCAGCTCCAAAAGGTGGGACTGGGGCTGTGAATATACCGCTGGTCACCCAAAACATTGCGACTGGACCCCGAAGATCACGCTGGGGCCTCAAATCGTCAGATCGGGCCCCTGGAAATCACACTGGTGGCCCAACGAGTCTAGCTGTGACCCCAGAAAATAGCGTGGCCCTAAAAAGACTGGCCAGACCCATGGAACACAGCCTGGGCTAAAAAAAAGTCGGACCCAACCACCGAAAGATCGCGACGGTTCCTCAAAAAGTGGTACCGGGTACCTTTGAAATCCTGCTGGGCCCAAGCTCGCGTTCGGGCCCCTAAAAATAATACTGATGGCCCAAAAAAAGTGCCAGGATCCATGATAATCTCGATGTGGGTCAAAAAGACGGGCTGGACCATAGAAGTCACGCTGGGGTTCAAAACATCAGGTCCGATCCCTGAAAATAGCGTTGGGGCTCCCAAGAAGTCGAACCGGGGCCACGGTTAAAATCCATACAATGGTCAGAGTTCTGGGGTCAACAATTGCGTCAGTCCCAAAAAACACCCCGAGCCATGAAAAAAGTGCATGGGGCACGGGAATAAATACAACGGGAGCCCGAATAATCGTACTGGGGCCTACAAATATCGCGCAGGGGATTTCAGAAAAAAAAACTTGACTCGGAAAAGATCACAAAGGGACTATCAAATCCACCCGAGCGCCAGAAAAATCAGAACAGATCATGAAATAAATGTTTCCGGGCTTTCTACTCTGAATGGTGTTATCGGTTGAAGAAAAACTCGTTGAGCAGCCACAGTGGCATACTAAAGAGGAAAATAGTCCCGCCTCCTGAGGGGTAGCTTGCAAGAATCGCACCTGGATCTCCGAAGATCGTCCTGGAACCCTACACATTCGCGTCTGGGCCTCAATAATTCCCGTTGTGGGGTCTAAATAATTTATCTGAAAAACGACAATAAAAACGTTGAATATATATGCATATATATGTATTTGTATTGAAAACCACAGTGTAAAATATCTTTGCGCTTTACAATTTATATTAACTCTTTCTTTTTTACCTTAAAAAAAAACTTTAGTTTGTGTGCTTCATTCCATCTTGCTGACCATTTCAGGTAGGTGGATCTTATGGCTTGGTTTCCTTGCAGTTCAATTTTAATTAAAAGCCGCACATAGAACCTGCGTACAAATAGTTTCAGAAAATATTTCAGCTACACGCTAGCAACAAACTTCGATGGAAATTATATCGTCCGATGAAGACATCGCCAGCCCTACGTCGGCAGGATGCTTGCTCACCCTTGAGTTGACATCCTCAGCTCCCGTCAAGCCATTCCATCAATCAGCTGCCACTACACCTCGCACGGCTCTTGCGGCCCTGCGTCCTCGGCCCCACCGTTTCCTCGCGTGCTTGTCCTCCACCTAACACATGGAACCGAGTGGGCAAGGATCCACTTCCTGCGTGCAGTCCTTCCGTTGTGTTCCGGCCGTCATCTGCCAAACACTGCCATCGTCGCACTCTCGAGGCGCCTTGGCGACCCGCTCCGAGTGCATGCTGTCCGCAACTGGAAACTGAACGCGTCTGGGCCAGTAACTGGCCGCTCTAGGCTCACCGAGGCCGGTGTCGGGTCATGTTCACCAAATGGATCGGATACGACATTGCACACCGTATTTGCTGATCGACCAGCGTCGGTCAGTGTGATGACCGTTACCGTTACCAGGGCTACTAGTTTCTTGGCTGGCTGATGACTTGGTCTATTTCGCATATTTGTAAGGCTTCGTACAGTTCAGTCCACAGTATCCTTCATACAGTTCAGTCCACATTTCACCGCGCAGCGGTCATTTTGAAACCTCTGCATCTGACTCAACTAGTGTTTTGACCCTAGGTCAGTCATCCTGCTGCATTGTGGTTTCATAACGCCGTTACTCAGTGGCAGACACTTCCATTGGAGCGTCCGAAGAAGCCTCTGCCGAGTCCTGAGCGCGGGACGCTTCATCGGACGAACTGGGCGCTTCGTTGGACGAGTCAGATGACGACGAAGTGACTCCCGTGGACGAAGAGATGGCTCCAGAGGGCGAAGATGTTCCTGTCATGCCGGTGGTGGACGTGGTCGGCGCGGTGGTGGACGTGGTGGGCTCGATGTTGGACGTGGTCGGCTCGGTTGTGGACGTGGTCGGCTCGGTTGTGGACGTGGTCGGCTCCGTGGTGGACGTCGGGGCCACTGGAGCTGACGCCTTCCGCTCCGTTGGTGGTCTCGCGGGACGTGGCTGGGACGAGGCAGGTCGACGGGATGGTGGTGAGCCGTAGATGGCGGCACGTGGTGGGTGTCCGATCTCACTGGGTGGCCGATCTGTGCTCGGATACGACTTGTGCGGCACAGAGATCTGTTCTAGACGGGGCGGAATCTTGTAGTGTTTGTTCTTCTTCAATCGCCACGGTTCGTTTACTGTCGTGCGCACAGGGAAGGGTTATGTCAGATATCGCGACTGCAACCATTGGGTCAGCGAAGGATAGCATTTGGAAGTAGTTATGAGAAGTTAAATGCAATGGACATCACGATAAGACTTGAGAGACAACATCCTATATCAATGACATAAGGTCCGTTGAAAGCTGGAACGTGTGACTGATCATGACTCGGATTATCAGATATATCAGGGCAGCATGCAGACAGCTCAAGAGCAGATCCAGACATTGGCCAATAATATCTGACATACTATCATGGCCGTCAAGCCTCTTGGTGTGGAGTCATGAATGACAGTGGGCGGTGTTAAATAGTGATGATGACGACGACGACGATGATGATGATGATGATGATGATGATGATGATGATAATAATAATGATGAATTGGTGTTTGCGGGCAGTAATGGTTGTTCATTAGGTGTGGGATGTCGAAACGAGTATAGTAGGATGTTGAAATCTGTCATGAAAGCATGCCAATTAAAATACAGATTAATTCCTTGAAGCTCAATTTGAACCAAAAGCGTACTCATCAGTGCAATGCTTTTCTTTCATTTTGGAGACATATAGATGTATGGAGATATATGGATGCCTATGTTAAGTGATAACGATCACACTTCCATGCTGCCATGAGATCGAATTGTTTATCACGTCACATTGTACATAATATCTGTTAATAAGCATGCTGCTTATACGCAAAATAATTATAGGAGCAAGGCATGGACACGCTATAAGTACACATCAACAAGCACGATGAAGACACGTCCTTGGAATGGATGTCTGTTCAGTGCTCAGAAAGTGGAATGTTACTCCTATTTCATGAACAATTTATTAGGGGCATTGTGGCGTACCGTCTGGTGGATGCACCTTCCTTGGAACAGACATCATCAGCACGTGGTTGGTAATGTTGTATTTGAGAGCACCTTTCGACACATGGATCACCTCGTCCGTGCTCCTGAGGACAGAACGAAATGGTTTCAGGCGGTCTACCGGGCTATACGGACTGTTATGTCCATGTTGCTGCCGGATAGAAAGCATAGGTGAGCGATGCGGTATTGAAGATAGTAGTACATCTGCAGGGAATTATTCCATGGCTACTACACGCAGTTTGTGTATACTCCCAGAGGATCTGCAACAGGGGAGGGGACATAAAGGAAACGCCCCCTAATATTGTGATCACTAGCATTACACAAATAAAGAATATACCCAAGAAATGTGATTTCTCCCGACTTCCTGGTCGTGATGGAACACCTATAAATTCGTATTGTTTATTATGCATTGCCGCACATCTTTCCTTCTCGCAGTGCGAAACTTTGAGCTCATATGAACCTTGCTGGTGGTATTCCGCATATGCGCACAAATTATTTAACTATGCCTGCTGCACTCCGGTAGAGTCAATGTTACGAACAATGTGAAGCATGTTCTTCGGAGAAAAGTAGCATAGTGATTAGTATAAAGAGAAAGAGAAAGGTAACATATCGAGGTAACACCACTACCTCGATACAAATCATCGGTAGTGCCCCCGAAGTCCGCCCCCATAATCCGTCAAACAAAACTCCCAATAGCCCTCGATCATCTGGAATTTCCCTGAGTCCACCATCTCCATTACTCGCCCCTTACGTTTACATAATTTCCTAATAACACCACTGATTCAGTACTATCGCCACCCTTAAAAATGCACGATGACATCCCTCAATCGACACCTCTATCACCCATAAATCTCCCTGATGCTTGGGGATGCAGAGAGAGCACTATGAATATATGCTCCACATGAAAAGGTGGCGCCCCTTCGGTCGGGGAAGGCACTTTTTTCGGGAAAGCTCGAGTACAATCCCCCTTCCCGCTCAATGCATTCCTCAGTTAAAGTCGCTCATGAAAGAAGAAAATGCACCTATTTTCGGCGAAGGATCGCCCTTTCGGTGTGTTGGAGTGCACCGTCCCTGATGATATTTTTTTCCGCCGAAGGCATCACATCCAGGAAATGTGCCCCTCCCCATGATAAACCTTGGATTCGCCCCTGCCTGATGACAACTGCGAATCAGCTCTTCATCCTTCCATACACAAGATATTGGGCCTCGTCTTGAGTCAGCACTTCCTGCGGACTGTCGAAACATCTCTGATGATGCCAACGAATTGAATCTGATGCCCATAAGTGGCATCTCAATCACGTTTCAAACACACACGCCCACATCTTTACAACACTAGGTTCACACTTACAGAACCCCAACTAGCTATTGAAAAATAGGAAACACAAGCGTAGGTCAAGATAACATACACTACTCATTCTTTAATCCGCGCCTTCTCTCCGGTCAGATCTTCACACCTCCTCTCGGGGAGGGGGGAGCTGTTAGTAACCCCCTCTAAAATCCAAACTAGGCGTCGCACAAAAACGAAAGATGGTTCATCGGAAGCGCTCGACGAGTAGGGCCCGACACCACCACCCGAAAAATTATCAAGAAGTGATCTCACTAGGGGGCCTAGATTATCACGACTTATATTATGTTTTTGGCTCTTGGCAATTCATGTTGGGGATATTTGAAGAAAAAAATTAATATTTGGAATCAGAAAAGGACAGCGAACTCGACCAGGACCATAACAATTTGAGGCCACCTATTAATTAAACTGTTATTTTTTGAAATTTCAAAAGTTTAAGATTTCAAGTTTTCATTAATGTTTCTTTTCTACTCGGTAGACCTGACCGAAAAACGGTGTTCGAAGTCAACTCGCTCTAATAAAAAAATGCTTAATTTAGTGAGAATCTTTGATTTGAACTCCAATAGGCAAAGAGGAAATATTAACAAGTAGTCAAAAAGCGAACAAAAAGAGAAAAATCCCTCTCGTACGTTTTGTTGCATGCCTAATGACAAGCAAACGCTGAAAGTTTCATTAAAATATCAATATCCGGTAAAGTGTGAAGACTGGTTGAACTTTTTTCGAGGTGAACTCACTTGACCTAGACTAGCTTGTTGGCCCTGGATGACCTGACTTCAAAAGTTTGACACAACATGCCAAATGGATGGGGGGAAAAGTATGACAAATTTCGGCGCGCTACTGCGCACCGTTTTTCACTGTATGCGAAAACCCTGAGGGGGCGGTTGAACACCCCCCCCCCCCGAAACGGCGCGGGTTAAACACCTCCCAACACAAGCATTACACGCACTACTCGACACATATAACAACGCCTGGACAACACACATACATACCCACAATCTTGGCTCCAAGCTCTACTCATATCTATCCCTAAACCAAACAAAGACTCAGCCTATGCGGCTCTTACCGTCCAATTGTATTAATCAGCTGTATGCACAAACTCTTCGAACGCCTTGTTAAAAAACGCCTTCTATGCATTATCCAAACTCAAAAACTGATCTCCCCTGTACAATCAAGCTTTCTCCCTATCAGATCCTGTCTCGACAATCTGATCTATTTCACCACACACATCCAGGAAGCGGGGGCGAGGAAATGCTCCACTGTCGCCATCTTCCTCCACCTAAAACAAGCCTACGACACCATCAACATCAGCGGCACTATTGCAACACCTATACAAGATAGACATCAAGTTCAAATTGGACCCCACACTTCAGACACTAAAATCCCCACATCTGGTTTAATGCAAAGTTCTGTCCTCAGCTCCTTCTCTTTATTTGAGGTCTATATTCAGTAATCACCGATAACCTTCCGGCCAAAATTGCGATCTATTCAGACGACATAGTCATGTGGACATCACATGAAACACCAAATCACGCACTAGGAATACTAAAAAAACTGACCAACGGAACTACACAGCAAACTGGCCTTACTCAATCTACACATCGCACCACACACATCGAAATGTATGATTTTCGGCTTCCACAAATACACAGACTTACAACCAGGAAAATAGACATCACACCCATACCATTTGCTACCAGAGAAAAATTATCGGTATCACATTTAACCCACAACTCACCTTTCGGTCAGTCGGCGCCAAATAATCAACAAATCAATAACCTTTCGGCCACAAATCTTAGATATTCAAAAATGTGCATGAAAAAGAATAAACATCCACCGAGCACTATCCGGCACAAACTGGGGATCCGACCGAAATACACTTCTAACTCTTTACAAATCACTAATTCGGGCAATTTTGGAATATGGATTCCCACTCTTTGAAAACGCAGCTAAATCAAATAAAAAATTATAGGCTCTCTTCAATGTCAATGCTTAAAAAATAGCCACAGAGGCCTACATCACCTCGCCTTATCTCACTCTCCACATATACAACCACATATTAGAACTACAGCACAGACGCACAGAAACCCTACTACAAAACGCAACTTATCACACAACACCCATACACTCAGGCATTAAAACTTCGCACCACACGCGTACACTCATGAACACAACACGACTTAAAACTACAATAGGCTGTCGCATTCACCAACACGCAGACTACATATCACACTCCCACAGCAAAACCACTTACACCACCCACTGCGTGGTGGAAACACCAATCACCCACGACACACCTCCTCATAGACAATCCAAAGCACACATGCACAGACGCAGACATACAACAACTTTTCCTCCAGTTCAAATCACAATATGCAAAGTATAACGTCATTTACACCGACAGCTCATAATCACATACACAGCAGACGGGCACAGCGGCGGTTCTGTACCCAAACGCAACGCCGCCGCGGGTTATCCTTCGTGCCCGTCTGCATGACACAGCATCAACCTACACAGCAGAACTATTCGCAATCTTCACTGCATACTCCACCATTTTTAGCACACAAATTGAACACAACATCATAGCCACTGACCCAAAATCAGCACTACAAAACATTTTGTAGTGCTGATTTTGACACTATTCAGCAAACCCAAACACCCGTCATCCCCAAAATACTTTGCATGCACAAACAACTCAACGCCAGACAATGCCCACTTTTTCTATGGACCCAAAGCCACACAAGCACTCAAGGAAACGAACACGCAGACACCGAAGCCAACATAGCCACAACATTGCAGCAAATCACACCATGCCCCATCTCACAATCCGACTACTACCCCACAATACATCAGGCAATCAACAAACACATTCAACACACATGGGACACAACAATCACACGACTACACGAAATACACCTAAAACACGAACTATAGCATACTATCAAGCAAAACACCAGACTAAAACAGCGGACAATAACACGATTATGCCTCAGACACACTGCACTTACACACTCCTACCTCATACTACAACGCCCACGACCGCAATGCGCAACATGCCAACAAACACTCAATTAAACACGTACTCATATACTGCACCAAATACATCACCGAAAGGCAACCTATCAGAAACTACTGCACCACAAACAACAATCCACTAAGCCTCACTACACTCCTCAACGACGACCATCCGACATTATACGAACACCTCTTCCACTTTCTCTCTATTGCACGCCTACTCGAAAAACTATGAAAAAAAATTGAAAAAAGGATTGGGGAAAAGAAAATAAAAGAAGAGAAGGAAAAAGATACGTTGAAAAGAAAAACGGAAAATGAACAATAGGCTGCACAAAAATATGCTCCAAAAAGGAAAGAAAAAGCAAATAAAAGAACTAAAATAATATATCATCACCAGGCGACACTAACACAAACGTTCTTGCGAACAGTGGCGATGACCCGACCCCAACCCCTAACTACACACCACCCCAAATTGGCACCGCCCGGACTGACAAATTTTCTCTTCCGCACTAGCTTCAACCTGGACCAGAGCCACCACTTCATCTGTCTTCTACAAACCAACTCAACTCTACTCATCTCTGCGGTGACAAACTTCAAGGTGACTCAACTCTACCTCGACACACCTCAACAAGCCAGCTTTATTCCCCTTCGCTCCATCTTATCCTCACCACAATAATCCTCACACCATTTCACTCCACACCCAAAATTAGCACAAATCTATCTCACCAACAACACACACCCTGAAACAGCCGACATCATCGCGCGGAGGCAGGTTGATAAACATAATGACACACAGACACGAAACAGAAAGAAACCTCGGAGCGTTAAGACCACCTAAGATTCATGATTTTGCGTCGTGAAAGTCTTAAAATATTATCGTTTGTCTGCCGGACACCAGCCTCTTTGATTACTCCTTTGCACACACACAACCACACAAATATATGTGTATAAATGCACATATATATATATATATATATATATATATATATATATATATATATATATATATATATATATATATATATATATATATATATATATATATATATATATGTACATATATATATATATATATATATATACATAAATATGTATATATATATATATATGTATATATGTTTTGTGTGTGTGTGTATAAATATATATATGCATAAATATACATATATATATATATATATATATATATATATATATATATATATATATATATATATATCTATATATATGTATATATTCATTGTGGGGAGGGGTAAGGCGTTTGCAGGATGTCCCCTGAGTAGCCGAGTTGACATTGTTCCAAGTCAGCAAGTTCCAAGATATGTGAGCGGTTCAGAACACATCATTTTATAAAGGCCAGTATTACCACACCTATCAAATTAAAATTAATGAAATGGCGTAATTGATCCTGCATAAGGGCACAGCCAGGACTTCAAGGGACCGGATCACTTTCGGCGCGGGACGTGCGCCGAAAGCTAATTGTTTTCCGTAGTGAAAGTTTTACAAATTCTTGTGTAATCTAGTAAGTCCCCGGGCCCTGTTCAACCAGTAGCCTTATTATTCCTGATGTCAGCATTTCATCTCCTGCTATTTTACCTCAATTTCCTTCATCATCACCTGTGGCTGTATAGGTATTCTCACAAGAAAATAGGATCATCCTATCTATTTATGACCGCTGTCCACTTTTGGTGGTGTCCATCGCTTGGTTTCTCTAACCGCGATTAACTATTATGCTTCATGCTGGCTTAGTGTTATTCTGCTAATTGTTTTAAAACTCGTTATTCACAGCTTTTATGTCCTCGTTGGTTTGCGAGAACAAACATTCGTGGAACAGAAAAATAACAATTATTTCGTTACTGATCATTCGTTTGGGCATCCATGCAGGGCAATGTGTCTAAATTCGCGATTTTGAACGTCCAAGCCGGGATATAAAAAGCCATCTTGACATGGCATTCAAGACCTGGGAAATCTCGTAATCAAAGTCAGAAGTTACTCTAATTAAGGAAGCAGCTGAATGCGGTGCATTTCTATCGCATATCACAAAGTCTCCAGGGAGAAACAATTTTATTGATGTACATTCTGATGCCTAACTGAGCAAACTTGGACACCCCGATGCAAAGTTGTTCCATTGACTGACAACTATGATTCAGGGGCACCACAACTAACGCTTGATTACTTTGCGGCAGCGTCATGAGCATGGGCCACGTCAAGGGGGGTGGGGGTGGGGGCATGTCCCCAGATATATCGTGAAGTTTAACATTACGCCCCAGGGTGTCGCGCGGAAATAATGGACTCATTATGGCCCTGACCCCCTCGCACTATCTAAAGTTCTTTTGGCCGCTGATGGCCTAGCTAAGTTGTCTGTCATACAGCCAACTTTGATTGCGAAGGGTACATCCACGCGATCCTATGGAAGTGTTTCGAATGTTTCGAAATGTTTCCGAAATGCCAAATGTTTTGGAAAAGTTCGAAAGTATTGTGTACCTGAGGGAGTTTCTTAATATAAGCAAGCGCACAAGATCAGTTCCGGGCAGGCTGACAATCGCTCGAGCTGGCAACATCATATGATAATTGTGACAGGAATGATCAACTGTGGGTTTGTTTCTAACCTTGTGTGGACTTCGATACCGATTACCCTCTTCGGTCTTGCGATATGGTAGATCCGGGCGAAAGAAGGGCCATTGTTGTCTTCCATCCCGACGAAGGATTTGCTGCGAAATTGAAGATGATCGTTAAATTGAGCCTTCTGCATGACGAACTAGTATCCAGGGTGTGGCAGGACCGTTAATTAGCACTTATCCCATGCTGCTCTCTTTACCGGAAGTAACCATCCCCGGACGTGAGGATTGCCACCTATCGGATGTGGCTTTCGTTGTTGCGAAAAAAGTGTATCAGGTGGAGCAATGAAATCCACAATATCTCCTGATACATCCTTTCTGCATATGTGGGTTAGCATTTGTGCCTCTATTCGTCTTCGTTCTTTTTAACATATGAATTCATTCTCAACGTCACCTCCAGAGGTGAGTGAGCGTATGTGCCATTTTCGAACAATATATGGAAATCAGATGATATAACTGAATTTGAGATACACACATACGCACACACACACACACACATATATATATATATATATATATATATATATATATATATATATATATATATATATATATATATATATATATATATATATCAACTGGAATAACTCATTCTTAGTTTTGTGTACACTATTCATGCTATTTGATACACTAAAACATGAAAATGCACAGCAAAAAGCAATAGCATGAACATATATTTGGTCGCATCTTCTTGATACTTTTCCGCAGATGATTTCTCTGGCGGTTGGAAAGGTGAATAAATAAATCGTGTGAAACATATGGGGAAAAAATGATAGACCATTAGGTTTCGAAATGCACACATGGAAGCAAATAGGGGAGTTGAATGTTATTCCGAGAACGACTTAAATACAGCATACCGATCGTACTTGAACACACCTGTGTGAGTCTGAGTGACAGGCATTCTGCATGAATTGCATAATTGTTAGGAGGTAGGAGGGGCCGGTGTCGAAAGTGTTTGTATGTAGGGTATTTGCTTCTGAGTAGGTGTGTACGTGTACAATAAATTACGGTCAATATATTCATTGGCATGCTTTCCTTGCGAAGTACTCGAACTTACTTGTCATTGGCGAAAATCACATTTGGATGGCTTTTATAAGCTGTACTTAGCAAAAATGTAAGTAAGTGCGCGATACCCCGCACTCCCATAGGCCGACGCCGAGTGCCCTCAAGCACTTGGCCTGATCTGATCCAGGGGTGGATTGCGGGAATTGTCATGGGGACATAGAAGCATTTCAGAGGGTACACTTGAACCTTCCCCCGGGGGGGCTTTTTCCGGGCGGAGGGGCGCCATATTCCATCGGGAGGAGGGGACCAAATGCCGTAGTATCACCCCGTCCCTGATCTGACCTACGTAAGCAATTGCGTAGGACATAATGGATCTAGTCGGAAGAATGCTGCAAATAATTTTGTAGACGCCGTGTTGTAATATGTGGTGCAGCACCACCTTTGAACTGGATTACATTCGTGAAATGTACAATTTTGTTGTAATGCCGACCTTTGACCTGACCTGAACAGTTAAGTGTACGGCTTCAATCATGGGTACATAAAGTGTTACATACAGGTAAAAATTCAAATTATCAAAATTGTATTGTAATTGCACTGGTTGTGTTTATTAGAATCTCATCCAACTAAAAATTCACTTTATGGAACAAAAACCTTCTTAAATTGAACTTGAATAGCCATTAAGGCCTCCATGGGCAATACATTTTGTTCACAACATCGTGTCATAGCATTCAATGCAAAACACTTTCTTGCGTTTTCCATCAAAATTGGTTATCATATGAACTGAACAGTGGATTTATGTGCTAAATTAACTAAAGTATTATCTTTGTAAAGCTGACAATACAAGACAAAAATGGAAGTTATGAGTAAAATACTAGAAAATAAGCATTGAAGAAATGATGAAGGTAAGTGAAAAAGACTTACCCTATGATTTCAAGTGTAAAACTATCAGAATAAGCAAATGGTGTCAATGAGCGAAAATGTAGCTCAAAATAACAATTATGTGTGCTTTATATTTTGCGCATAACTGTGAAACCGGTTATACAAAGACAAAGATAAAATCGAGAATTTCCGTTCACACAAATTGTTAATTTTTATTCTCAAAAGAAATACCTCCCATGTCAATCAATGCGATGGTGGTGGTGGTGTATTTGTGCTTTAGGGCGCGTCGACCGCATTGGTAATTTTGCGACCGTGTCCATCAATGTAAGGAGCAGGCAGAGTTTCCCAAGTCTCTCCAAGGAAAATAAATGACAAATTATTGATGTTTGGCCACACGTAGTGACCACCGACATTTTTCATGCAGAGGACATTCATCCCATTTTCATCAACAAATTCTACCTGAAAAAGCGGCATAAAGAAGATGGAGTAAGACAGGACACCTATGACAATAAAGAAAGTTTTGCATAGCATTACACACCAAAAATCAACTTAAGGGTATTTTGATACGGACAGATAAATGCAGATATACATAAAAATAGCCCTGTTAGGCATGTACATGTACATAAAAACCACAAGATTTAGACAAGAGAACTTAAAGCTGCTTAAACGCAGCTCTGCAAACCTATCACTGACCATTACAATGAAAAATTCGGTCTTTGTCACAAATTAACTCAAATGCAAGGTTCCAATTTCAATCAGGTGACCACCCACTAGATACTCAGCGATGTGGATTTGCCTTCAAAAGTTGTCATCCTCTGGCATGAAACCTATAGCCAGTGCATACATAAATTCACAAATACATAAAATAAATACACAAGTAATACACCGTACATGAGTTAATATATCAGGTATGCATAAACACATAAATACATACAGAAATCCCGAGTTGAGCGGTGACTGACATCTTACGCAGTGTGCTGTTTTTCGCACATCATGCATGGTACACGACACTCTCGACGGAAAAAAATGTCCATCATTTTATTTTGTATTAGATTTCGCGACCGAAAACACTCTACATTCCCAAAACATCTTTTGAAGCAAAGCACAACACGTCTCTTCTGCTGAACTTTCTTTTGTATAGCCTCGTATGCGTCGTTTGCTGTCAGAGTGGAATTGTGACGCGAATAGTGATGAGCGCAAAACATATTCATCGCCCTTGGTGTTAGAAAGACAGAGATCGAAAGCTCAAATAAACCCCAGAAACAATTAAAAGATAGGTTCACATGATATGCTGACGCATTAATATCAGTTTATGGTGAAGTAATACAGTGACTCTCACATAAATCCAGCCATTTGTACGCCGCAACAAACTGGACACCATTTCCCCCTCATTCCGATCTATATTTGCTTATTACAAGGCCTTGTTTGCAATTCCAATTGCCAAATTTGCTTTCGCTTGCTTCTCACACATGTTCTCTTTGCATGCATACCATCATAAAATGTTTCAGTGAACTTTTGCTAGTAAAATCACACTTTTTGTGATGCTGGTATCGGGTATACCCATGACTGAAGCCGTATACTTAATCATTGATCTCAAGAACCATGTCCGATGTTATTGGTACAATTCGTGCCAAGGAATGTATCTATTTTGTTCTGTGTCTGTAGCTCAACTAAGAGCAAAGCGGTGAGGAATGCGACACACCTTCTTCCTCACCCCACTGCCGGTCCAGAGTGTGGCACAGGAGCCATCCACCAGCGAGGTGATTTGGGGGCTTGAGTGGGCAACTGGTACAATGGTCATGGTGAGCTTATACAAGTTCTGTTTTGCCACATGTTGCAGTGCATCAGGCTAAATGGGGCCTAGAAGCATAAGTATATGAATGGAAGTTAAACGAACAATTTTTTCTGTGTCCCCTCTTATTTACTCAGAATACACCCCCCCCCCCCCACACACACACACATAACAATGAAAACAAAGTTAGTGCAAAGGCTACTGTTGCAAAGCTTCAATTCCTTGCCGAGCACATTAGTAAATCAGTGCATTCTTTGAAAATCGTTGATACCACTTCCTATGTAGCCCTCGCAGTCCCCGCGGGAAAATAATACGAACCGCCTCAGGTCATTCCTATATACCTCATAAACCATTCAGGATATTACTCCGGCACAACTTTCCGACAATTGGAGCGCACCTTATTGCAAACAATTCAGTTATATTCTGTTAATGTTCCGAAGCTGAGGGAGATCAGGTTCTTGCCATAATTGTTTCCCCAATGCATGTTCTTTATGCGCAATGATAAATGTGTTATGAACAAACCCTACAAGGGATAGCCAAATGTGAAATATTAGTGAATAAACCGGTGATAAATCAAAATGCAAAACGCACAACAAGACTCGCGGTGTATTGGGTGAAACAGAGACTTGGACTGATAAAAAAAAAGTTTTCGTGCATAGCATTGCTGCTACTTAATATTTGTATGACATTTTATGTTTTCTACCAATGGTTCAAGTTTCAAATGGATATTAGGTCAGTTCACTGAGGTATGAAGTAAAATATCGAAGAGAGCACACGTACCGCAGCCACTCTAGAAGCTGAAAAATAAATAACTATTGCTAACGGTACTGCAGCCAAAGGGTAGCAAGAAGGCCATAAACCCCCATCGTGCCCGAGGGGTCATTTCTGCGCCCTTCATGCGTCTCTTTGCCCGCTAGGGACTATTGACAACTCCCCCACGATAGGTGGTGAACACCAAAGTATCGCTCCGGAGTTCGTAAGAAATTGCATCGTACACCCAGAAATCGCGCTCGCTCTAAACATTCCCTTTAGTGCTCCAAAAATAAGGGTAGGTGCATCCAAACAATACAGTGAGTCCTCCAAAATTCGTGTATGTTCCAAAAATCGCGTTGGGGCCAAATTTTATTTTTCTGGCACCCAACTAAGTGCAACGGGACCGCGAGAACTGGAGTCGAAGCCGAACACATCGCGTCGTGGCCCATACAACCGAGCTGGATCCACCACAATCAGTCTGTAACCTATAAAAAGTTGACTCGAAGAACCCCCCAACAAAAAAATACAACTGGGCCAGAAAACTGTTGTAGGGGGCGAAGCATTGCACCTGCTTCTTCAGAATCGCGTTGGGTCCGAAAATGTCCGCAGAGGTCCCAAAATTCCTGTTGAGGCCCCAACGAATCCCGTCGAGGGCCAGAATAAATGCCGAGGCTCGCAAAAGTCACGAATAGGACGTACACTTCCCTTCGGAGTCACACAAAATTCGCTTCAGTGGCCAAATATATACAGCGGGGTCTCGATCTCTTCTGCAATGATCCGAAAGTTCGCGTTCATCTCCAAACATCCTACCGGGACCCGATGGGAGTCCATCACGACCTCTGATAACTTCAGCAGGGAGTTGTAAAATTAATCCTGACCCGCAAAATTACCACGAAGTACTACATATCGCGCCATAGGCATCCAAAATCGACGCGAATCAAAGATGTGCCAATTGAAAGCATCAATTAGCCTGCACATGTATTTCTAGTGCACTGGGGCTCCTATAGGCGTCGCGAGGGCTTCGAAGGTTTATTTGGGTCCCTTGAAGGGGGACTCTAAGATACGGTGGGAGTCGCTTAACCGTACGCCATCATCCTCGAAATATGCTGTACCAGCCTGTGTATTTATTTAGACATCCGATGCAATATTTTTTTAGGCCTCGGTGCGCTTTATTGCACCCCCGTGCGACCTTTTCGTGGAACCGGTGCGATTGTTCGTGGCCCAGGCATGATATTCTTTCGAGGCTTCGCTACGAATTTGCAGGAGCCTGTCACGATTCTTCTAGACCCATGTGCGATTTTCGGTGGTGCCGGCGCGATTTTTCGGGGAACAAATCCGGCCCTTTGAGTGGTGTCTGGAACCCACAAGAATCCACTACGTATCAGGCGGGGATTTCCCATTCCACCCTTTCAATGCGCCATAAGTGGGGGAAGGGGGGCGGTTAACATTTATCGCAACATACCCAACGTACCGGCAGTTTTGGTTACAACTTGGCACTTCTGAGTGCCGAATATTGTTTATACTTTTTGGAACATGAGCCGGGAGAATAGACAGTATCGTATGCCAAGTTCCAAGACGTGGGTTGTATCACACAAACACTTTTTGGTTTCATGTTAGTAGGCTGTGCATTAGGGTGTGTCACGAAGGACCTTTTTTTGGAAATTGCACTTTGCTTAGTGAAATTATCGTGCAGGTCACCTTAAAAAAACCTGTGGTCGAAATCAAATCGAAATCAAACAATAAACAAAATATGCGACAGGCCGATAAAGAAACAAATTTGCGGGGGGCGCGGCGTTGAAGTCTCCAGTGATGGCGCTCCGTTGCGATTGGCATCTAACACCACGCGTCCGGCCACCGTCGGAGCGCCGCCGCGGCGCTGTGACGAAAAAGGCGGTAGTCGGTGCTGTGGATGCCTGATGAATGGATTCTGGTGATGAAGCTCATTAATAAAACTCAATGAAAGTGTTTAGTGGGGTAAAAGGCTTCTGATAAGCACCAGTCGCTTAATAAGTTGCCTGGATACCTGACGCATGAAAGAAAGGTTCACTTTACGTCGCTTGTTCGTTCCATTTTCAATCAGTAGATATATCGGTGTATAATGCTAATATTTTCACTTTTGAAAGCTTCAACATCTTCAAAATTCCTCGTCTGTTTACATCGAAGACCAATTAAATCATTCTGAGACACTTGCTATCTTATTGTTATGACAAGTAGACCAGGCGAAATCGGCATCATACTCCTTTCCACTACAACCGAAGGAGACGGGCATACAGCGACGTCACCTTTTGTACGAGCGGCCACATTTATTTTTTGTACGGACTATCATTTTATAACTGTACTACTTGTCTACATGCTCGACAGATAACCCGACATTAAATCCTTTTTGCTGCTGAGCACTGGCATTGCCGACCTGTGTTTCAACTTCGCCACAATGTAACCGTGGCGGGCCTCTTCACCAACTACCTTCAAAGACGCCTCGGTCACCACTTTCACCATCCGTTCCACCGTCTGACTGTGCACGGGGTATGGCGGTACTTCGAGAGGACTCGCGATGATGTCTAGTAAGTCATCATCGGACAGTTGTTGCGTCAAGGGCGGCTCGGTTATCGCCTCATTACACCAATCAATCAGCTCCGTGATGCTGTTTGCCCCCATATTCACTTTTGGAAGCTTGAACTTCCGCACTTCGTCAGTATCACTATCGACTTGAGTTCTGCGACACTGCTGGATTTGAGTGACCGCCCTTTCCCGTGTGGCTTGATCTTGGCCTGCTGCCATTGCTAGCAGTACTGCCTCAGGGTGACACCAGTAGCTGTTGCGCTGTATTACCGGCTGCACCATGGCCGCTATCTCAGGTCGCAAACTTTTGAGAAGTTGCACGCTGTGCAGCGCATTGCCAGGACCGTCAGAACATTTCCAGTTCTTCTTGATGCAGAACCACATGGGAGTATAGTGGCACACGATGAACTCCGCTAGCATTCTCAGACTGTCTGATGGCTGTTCGGTTGATGTGTAGAACCGGAGAATTCGCGCCGCCAGAGTCAGCCACCTGGAGTTGTTTAGTGGACCGATCTTCATTTTCGCAGTTCTATCTGAGATACAGTCTGGACACTACGCGCCAGACTGTACAGAATAGCCTGGTCTGAACTTAGATCATTGAGAATCTCCTGCGTCATTTCTGAAAAATTTCCGCCATCGATTGGCTCAAAATCGACCACTGGCAAGGTTTCTATTGCGCCTGCAGCAGCCCGGCCAATCAGCCCACTAAACGACTTAGGTCCTGTTGTGACTCCATCTAACTGGCTAAATACTGCACGAAGATTAAGTTCATTTGCATGAAGTTGGCACACAAACCAGTGGACGGGGCGTTTTTTTCCGAGCTCAAACAAACGGATAACACCACCTTTTTGGCCAGTATTAACTCTCGTGCTGTCACAGCCAAGCAGAGAAACATCCGCACCAAACTCTTATGCCACGGCGTTCAGGTCCTGAAAAATGTCCTCCGCTTTCCCAGTCTGTGGGGTAAAATGTCCTAAATATGCACTGTCTGGCTCGGATACAACCACAATGTGCTCTTCCGTCTTCTTTGAACTGGCTGTCATAAGCGTGTCGTCTTTTCTACCGTCGAAGTAGAGACCTGATACACGACCTGCATGATCCTCATGGCTCTGGGCCTCTCTTCTAATCCGATCCCTTGCTCGCCATACTTTTTTATATCCACTATGCAGTCCATATAGTCAGAAGTGATCCGACCAATGTCCACTTGGAAACCGTTTATGATCGCAGCACACGCACGATTAGACACTCCGTACCGATCTGCTGCTAGAGGCGTATTTAGCAGTTCGTCTGTGTTACTGTTCACCATATACTCTGACTCATTGACTACAGATGTGAGGGATGATGAATCTGTGGCGGAATCTTGGTTTGAATAGAATCTAGCTGGGCCATTCCAGAAGGTCCCGGTTGTGGTGATGTGACTCTCTCGGCGGTCAGACGCCTCCTTTCGTCCATGGCGCGTCGACGAGTGGTTTCATGGATATCTGCGGTGCTGATTTGCATTTGGCGAGGTCCTCTCTGGTCTTGGACAAAGGGAAACTCCATTGGTGGCACTTTGTCGGCCATCGCACATTTGCAGCTATCGATATCAGCACATTTTCGCGATATCGCGATATCACATTTCAGCACATCGATATCAGATATCAGCACGGCTCGTGTCGCCGTCGTTAATAGGTTGTCCCTACTGCTGATAATCCCAGTTTCCCTTGAAACTTGAGTAACGAAAAGGAACAGGAGACTTGGATTGACTAATAAAACAGGGATATATGGCATGCGAAGCTATTTTGTGTCGTTAGCACGTACGCAATTTATTGAATGATGATTCATAGCACTGGGAAAGGTGGAGCACAGACAAAGGAAAGTGGAGCGATCAGTCCTTCGGTGAAGTTTAATCTTTACAATCAGATATATCCCGGCTCCCCTGATCTGTTTTTTTATTAACAGAATCCATTCATAAGTCATCCACAGCACCGACTGCCGCCTTTTTCGTCACAGCACCGCGGCGGCGCTCCGACGGCGGCCGACGCGTGGTGTTAGATGCCAATCGCAACGGAGCGCCATCACTGGAGACTTCAACGCCGGGCGCCCGGCAAATTTGTTTCTTTATCGGCCTGTCGCATATTTTGTTTATTGTTTGATTTCCATTTGGTTTCGACCACAGGTTTTTTTTTAGGCGATCTGCACGATAATTTCACTAAGCATAAGAAAAACCGTTCAGGCGACACACCCTACTGTGCATACAAAGTGCAACATAATAAAAATGATAAAGAAGAAGCGCTAGCACCTTAACTCCGTCTTTTCTGTTGGATCCTCGCACCCGGCTCGAGGGGGTGGGGGTTGATAGGGACCCCCCTCTAATCTCCAAACTAAGCATCGCACGAAATAGGTATCATCGGAGAGCACTCGACGAGTAGGGACAGACACCACCCCGCAAAAGTCTCCCTCAAATGTGATGTCACTAGGGGCCATAGAGTTTCACTACTTACTGTGTGCCTCTGGGGCTCACGACTTACTGTGTGGCTCACGACTTACATTATTGTGTGGCTCTGGGGAAGGTCATTTTGAGGGAGATTTGAAAAGAAAAGGAAAATAATTTTAAATCTTAAAAGGAAAGCGAAATCGACCAGGGGCATACATTTTTGGCCACCCAATAAAGAAAAACATTTTTCTTTTGAAATTGCAACATTTTTAGTTTTAAAGTTTTTCTTTAATTTAATTTGTCTAATTCGTAGAACGGACAGAAAATCGTTCTTTGAAATCAACCTGCTCCGATAAAAAATGCATACTTTAGCAAGAATATTCTATTTGAACTCCGATAGGCAAATATGCAAAATGAACAAGCGATAAAAAAAACGGAAGAAAGGAAAAAATACTTCTGGTACGTATTGTTGCATCCCTAAGGATAAGGACGCCCTGAAAATTTAATTAAAATATCCTCATCCGTTAACACGCGCCCTGGAGGGCCTTTGAAAATAACGCGTACTGGAAGGGGGGGGGCCGGATTCCGCTCCATAAGATCTCAGCTCCTATGAAGGCTAGAGCAACGAAATTCACTGGGTGGATGCGCACGATAGTGAACTCTATTATGTGCAAAGTTGATGACCTTAGGTCAATATCTTCTAGGTCAAATCAGGTCAAAATAGCAAAATGGTCTGGTTTTGCGTTGCTTGGCTTGTCATTGTTATGGATCGTTGTGGTTGTGTTTAAATGCTCCAAAATTGGCAGTAATGATGTTTTAGACATTACTAATGATGCAATACAGATGTCGGATCCGTCATTTGACCTCAGGTCACCTATATAGGAGCACTTTATTAGGTCATTACCTGCTCCAGTTACCGGAACCGGGCTCCCATCCCGACTGCTCCGTTGGGCGGCTCGGCACAATCGGCTTCGCAAAGAAAGGGGTTAAATGCATGAATAAAATATGGAAACGCTTAGGCACACAATGACAAACGGTAGATTTCGGGATGTATATGGAGTAATATGTAAAGTGACATCAATAGCATGACAGTCATTTGCATTTATGACACATTCCAGTTGACCAAGTTTGGTTCCATTAGCCTATCATGAACATGACCTGACTTGACCTCGGCGACCTAACATGACTTTTAAATTATATAGCATAACAATATACATCAAACAAGTCCCTAGTGTTGTCAAGAACACTTCCCTATTGCCAATATACGGGAAGCGCATCAGCGCCGACTTTTATGATCTGGCGCTCAGAAATTCTTTTGACTTTAGCGACCCCTAACTCGAAAAATATTAGGTCGATTTTCATTTTACTTACTTCAAACAACGCGTGGGTCATTTAGTGGCCGCTACCCAAACAATAGCGTATATCAGTCGATGAAATGTGCAGTTGTCTACGAAAAACCGGAGTGGTGCGCGGATTTCGCCCCCCCCTCCAGTGCGCGTGTTAAAGCGTGATGACTGGTTAAACATTTTTGGAGGTGACCTCATTTGACCTTAACTAACTCGTTGACCATAGATGACCAGACTGAAAAATTTTGCCATAGATTGCCAAATTAATCCCGGAAAGGGTAGGCCGAATTTTTGGCGCGCTCCCGCGCGCCATTCTTTCGCTATCCACCGAAAGCCTTAGGGGGTTCGTCAACGACTCCCCCCGTCGAGACGGCGCAGGTTAACCAAAACATTTGTCATTTTGCTAGCTTGTACGGAGCTGATATAACCACCTGCCAATTTCTAGCTGGGCCTGCTATATAAACCAACAAAGAATAAGCGTATAATTTGTGATTATGTCTTGCGATTAGCACAACACCCCATGATTGTCATCTGGAGCGTGGCCAAATTTTTTTTATTTGTGGAAAATTAATGCGTTCTGCAGCCATTGCTGAAGCTAACGCTGAGTTACATACCGAATGCCTACCAAAATGCTCCTCTGATTATTTTAGTGATGTATCGCCGTGACGCACTTTGCCACATGCGGAAGGTACAATGTCAGGGTAATGACTGGACCCCATTGTCATGTCAGGGTAATGACTGGACCCCATTTTCGAGTTTGCGGTATGTTTGCCCAGTATTTATTTTTCACTTCTTCGGAGTAAAAATGAATGCTGAATTTGAGTTAGGCACTCAAAATTAAAATCTGCCGATTTTAATCCTGCAAATTTACATCCGAAGTCACCTTGGTTCCATGACTTCGGATGACCTTAAGAAAGTCAATACTGTCAATGTAATTGTGATAGGATAAATCCGAAGCGGTCTAAATAATATGCATTGTTCTTTCAGTGTTCTAAAGTAACAAGATACCGCAAAAGGAAGAGATTTTGCCAAAAGCTGGATGGAGGTTAGCTCCCCATAACTTCATAGCCCCATGATTAAACATGGGATTAGAAGAGATCACCAAAATGTGCGAAATGGATGTCTCACGAACTTCCCACAAACTCTCGCCGTTCTGCGGCACGGCTTTTGAGAAAGTTATCTTAGGTTCTCGTAAAATCTTAGGAGCGCGTTGTATATTCTGACAGTTCGGTGAATATCTGCCACCTTTGTCATTGTGTATTAACCTGTCCCGTCTCGGGAGGTGGTGTCTTCAATCGCCCCCTCAGGTTTTTCGCGGATAGTGAACGAGCGGCGCCGGGTAGCGCGCCAAAATTTGGCATCCATTTCCCCCCATCAATTTGGCATGCTTTTTCAAAATTTTGAAGTCAGGTCATCTAGGGTCAATGAGTTAGTCAAGGTCAAGTGAGGTCACCTCGAAAAAAGTTCAACCAGTCGTTACGCATTAACGGATACAGATATTTGAATGAAATTTTTCAGCGTTTGCTTATCTTTAGGGATGCAAGAAAACGTACGGGAGGAATTTCTCCGTTTTTTTTCTTCTGTTTTTGACTACATATCAATTTTGCATATTTTCCAATTGCAAATAAATCGAGGATTTTGGCTAAAGTAAACATTTTTTATGGGGATAAGTTGACTTCCAACAACGTTTCTCGGTCTGCTCCACTCATTAGAAAAATAAAATTAAAGAACATTTGAAAACTCAAAATTTAGAAATGTCAACAACAAAAATATTATTTTTAGGGGGTGACAAAATTGTATAGCCTTGGTTGATTTCGCTCTCCTTTTCTTCTTCTCAAATATCCCCCAACATGAACTCCCCAGAGCCAAGAACATCATTTAAGTCATAGACATAAAGACATAAAGACATAAAAGATTAGTGCAACTATGAGCCACAAGGGCCCTTCTTGGTTTCACTCTGTACACTGAACCAGTTGCCCACCAAATCTGTCAATCAGCCCTCCCTGTAATACTGAAAAGCAAGCCCTCTATTCTTATAATGGTCGTCTATGCTGTTTTTAAAGATGTTCAATGTGCTGCTACTGACGATGTTTTCTGGCAGTTGGTTCCAGTGTTCTACTACCCTGTTGGTGAAGAAAGTTTGCCTTAACATTGTTCTGCTGTGGTCAACTTTAATTTTGAATTTATGACCTCTAATCGCATCATTTCTGTTAAATTCAAACATTTCCCCAAGGTATCCCCTCTCCAGCCAATGGACAAATTTAAAGACCTCGATGAGATCTCCTCTCAGCCTTCTATATCTAAGTGAAAACATATTCAATTTCTTCAATCTTTCCTCATATGCCAGGTTACTTATGCCATTAACCATTTTTGTAGCCCTCTTTTGTACTCTCTCTCTAAAAGCCAACAATCTTTTTTATAGCTAGGAAACCAAGCTTGGATGCAGTATTCCAAATGTGGCATAACGTATGCACAGTAAAGCTTCCTGATCACTTCCTCACTTTTGTATGATACATTCCTATTTATTGCCCCGAGAATTCTCAGTGCCTTCTTCCTGGCTTCCTTGGTCTGTTCTGATGCCCCCAGTTTTGTGTTTAGAATAACACCTGAATCCTTCTCCTGTTGAGTCACTGATAGCACTTGGCCACCCATCAAGTATGGAGCCTTGATATGCTGCTTACCTACATGCATGATTCTGCACTTATCAAAATTAAATTTCATTTGCCATTCTTCGGACCACTTCACAAGTTCGTCTAAGTCTTTTTGCAGCGAGATATGCTCATCTTGACCTGTTATTGCCCTAAAGACCTTCAAATCATCCGCAAATTTCAAATCTTTACTGCTTAGGCTACTTTCAATGTTATTTACAAATATAATGAACAGTAATGGCCCTAGTACTGACCCCTGTGGGACTCCACTAAGAACATTTTGCCATGATGACTTTGTACCATTTAGCATCACTTTTTGCTGTCTATCTGAATACCACAACTCTATCCATTTTAAGATGCTTCCTGCAATACCATGGGACTGAAGCTGTATCATGAACCGTTTATGGGGTACCTTGACAAAGGCCTTACTAAAGTCAAGATATGCTACATCAACCTGATTTCCCTGATCAAATTGTTCTGTGGCGAAGTTAAAAAAGTCCAAGAGTTTTGTGAGGCACGATCGTCCTTTTCCAAACCCATGTTGAGTATCTTGAATCAATCTGCTACCTTCCAGATAACTAACTATTATATCATTGATAATTGATTCGAGTACCTTGCAGACTAGGGATGTGAGACTTACTGGCCTGTAGTTTTCAACTTTCCCTCTTTCTCCTTTCTTGAAAATAGGAACTACATTTGCCCCTTTCCAATCGGTTGGAATTTCATTTTGTGAAACTGATCTACAAAATATTATACTAAGTGGAAATGCCAGTTCCTTTTCAGTTTATCGCAACACCTTAGCATAAACTTCATCAGGTCCTGCTGCCTTGTTTGGCTTTATTTTCCTGATATGATTGTAAACAACATCACTATCAATGAAATCAACATCATTTGTCAGATCCCATGTCACTGAACTATGGTGTACGGTCGGCAGATTGGTCATATCTTCCAATGTGAACACTGATTTAAACTGCTTGCTCAGCTCCTCAACCATCTCACTATCCTCACCCAATGTAGTCCCGTTTACTTCCAGTGGACCAATTGTGCTAGAAACTTTACTCAGCTTGTAGAAACTAAAGAAATTTTTACTGTCCCCATTACAGTTTCTAGCTAAATCCAGTTATTTTGCTCGCTTTCCTGCTCTGGTTTTTTGCTTCACAGTGTCTCTAGCTTTTCGATACGCCTTTAGATTAACGACATTTGAGGCTTCTTTAAACAATCTAAATGCAGTTTTCTTAGCCTTAATTGCTTTTATCAAGTCTGGTGTAAGCCATGCTGGCTTTCCTACCCTTCTTTTACGTCTTTGCTTTTGGGGGACATGTCTAATCTGAATTTCTTTCAAGTAAGATTTGAACTTTTCCCACATTTCACAGGCATTTAAATTGGAGAATTCTTCTTCCCATCTGATGACACTTAAAGCCACTCTCATACCGTCAAAGTCTGCTCTGTTGAGATTTGGAACCTTTACCAAATTATCCTTGACAATTTCCCCTACATGTGCCTCGAATCTAACTATGTTATGGTCACTTTTTCCCAGAGTTTCGCCTACAGTCAAGTCTTGAACCAAGTCACTTAAATCCGAGAATACAAGGTCCAAGAATGAACCATGCCTGGCAGGTTCCCATACAAACTGGTGTAAGAACAGGTCCTCTTCAAGGCATCTCCTAAACATTTTGCATGATGGGGAGCCAACACCAGCATTTTCATATCCCTTTAGATTAAAGTCACCAAGAATAAGGCACTTCCTCTTAAAGTTTCTACTGATTTCCTCACAAATCACCTTGTCAAGCTCCAGTTGCTGAGAATGTAGCAGGGTTCCTGATCGGTAGAAAGCTCCTATCCTAAGAGTATTGCTGTTGCCCTTTCCCACAGTGACATCAAGCCAAATGGACTCCACAGACACATTTTTATCCCCACCTGCTACTTTTTGAGAACTGAATAAGCTATTCATATAGAGCATTACACCACCCCCTTTCATTGCTGGACCCCTATTGCACGAAAACATATTGTATTCCTGGATCTCATAGTCCTGTAAGTTATCTCCAAAATACCCTTCACTGACCCATGCCTCCGTAATGCAAACAAAATCTGGTTCCTCCTCAGCAACATAACACTTGAACTCATCAAATTTGGAACGGATACTCTGAGCATTAAACATCATACACTTAACAAATGCTCCAAAACCAATGTCATGAATAGTCGTGAATATTTATCCCTCCTAGTGACGTCACTTGGGGGATTTTATTTGGGGTGGATCCAGACCCTATTCGTTGAGCGCTTTCCGATGACATGTCTTTCGTCTTCGTGCGACGCCTAGTTTGGATTTTAGGAGGGTTACTATCCGCCCCCCCCTCCCCCCGCCCCCAGACGGGATGTGAGGATCTGACCGGAGAGACGGCGCGAGTTAAGCTGGACAACACTAAAAAAGTTCTCTTATCAGATATATATCAAATTGACACGAAGCGACAGCACACAGTTTAACCATGTAGAGCAGCTACTAAAATAGAACAACTTAGGTCATTTTAATATTACTAAATTGGAGATCTTTAAATCACTAAATGGAGATCTTTGTTTTGTATCACTGTCTACCCTAGCCGATAAGCAAATCATCTAAATGCGATGTTTATCCAGAGGGAGGTTGCTGACGCTGTCGTACATGACAGGCAATCCCGTATTTGGAACGATGCGTATGCGTTACTACCATGAAATTTGTGGGTAGCCATTGTCTTGTTCCTCATAATCCTGTAAGTGTATCAATGGAGCAAAGTGCTGTAGGTAGGATTTGTGTCGGGGGGGGGGGGGACGCATTTGGATGCATCGCACCTACCGGTTTTTAAGGCTCCCGGATTTCGACCGAGATATATTTCGAAGAAGGCCTCTATTTAACACGCGGCCTGGAGGGCCTCTTAAAATTGCGCGCACTGGAGGGGGCGGATTCCGCCCCCCAAGATCTCATCCGCGATTAAGGCTAGAGCAACAAAATTCGCAGGATGGATACAGTAAACTCGTATGCCGTGCCCATCGTACTGTACAGTAAACTCGTACAGTAAATGTCGTGCCCATCAGGATACAGATGGGCACGACAGTAAACTCTTTTGTGTATAAACGTCATGACCGTAGGTCAATATCTTTAAGGTCAAATGAGGTCAATATATCAAAATGTTCTGTCTTTGCGTGGCATGGCTTGTCATTGTTATGGATCCCTATGATTGTCTTTAAACGCCCCCAAATTGGTACTAATGATGTTTTGAACATGACTAATGATGCAATTCAGATGCCAGATCCCCCATTTGACCTCAGGTCACCTATATAGGAGCACTTTATCAGGTCATTGAATGCTCCAGTTACCGGAGCCTGGCTACCCACCCAACTGTTCCGTTGGGCGGCTCGGCACAACCGGCTTCGGAAAGAAATAAGTGAAGTACATGGATATAGTATGAACACGCTTAGGCACATAATAACAAACAGTATATTTCCGGATGTGTAGGGAGTAACATGCAAAGTGACATCAATCGCATGCAAATCATTTTCATTCATGACAATATTCCAGTTGACGAAGTTTGGTTCCATTAGCCTGTCATGAACTTGACCTGACTTGACCTAGGCGACCTAATATGATTTTAACATTATGTAGCATAACAGTATGCATCAAGCAAGTCGCTAATGTTGTCAAGAACACTTCCCTTTTCGGCAGATTTTCATTTTTCTTACTTCAAACAATGCGCTGGTCATTTCTAAGCAGGTATGACAAAAATGGCGTATATCGGCCAGTACAATATGGAGTTATGTACGATAAATCGGAGGAGTGGGCGGATTTCGCCCTCCCTCCAGGGCGTTTGTTAACCTGTCATAAACTTTACCTGACTTAACCTCGGTAACCTAACATGACTTTCAAGCAATGTAGCATAACAATATACATCAAACAAGTCGCTAGTGTTACCACGAACACTTCCATTTTTCCAATGCACGGGAAGCGCA
Source organism: Imbricaverruca yamaguchii (assembly GCA_034440575.1). Classification (NCBI taxonomy): domain Eukaryota; kingdom Metazoa; phylum Arthropoda; class Thecostraca; family Neoverrucidae; genus Imbricaverruca; species Imbricaverruca yamaguchii. The sequence goes on from JAOTOL010001559.1 coordinate 993,668, forward strand.
TCAGCGCCGATATTTGTGGTCTGGCGCTGAAAAAATTTGTTGGCTTTAACGACCCCTAACTCGACAATTTTTCAGTCTATTTTCGTTTTTCTTCCTTTAAGCAACGCGCCGGTCATTTGTAAGCAGGTACACAGTCAATGGCGTATCGGCCAGTACAATCTGGAGTTATCAACGACAACCCGGAGGGCTGGACGAATTTCGCCCCCCTCCCCTCCAGGGCGCGTGTTAAAGTAAAATAATTCGTGACCAACTTAGTTTTGATGGGGAAGGGGCCTAATATACCACTATGGTTTCTAAATGGACATATTTCAGATCATACTCATTGATCATAGTATTTTTTGGTATGCCTTTACGAGTCAACTGACATGTTAAAATCCTGAAGTTGCATCCGCACTTTTCCACCTGTACACTTAAAAAGGTACAATTTTCCTGTTTCAGGGATTTCGATTCGCAACGCCAACTGTTGTGCATGTGTACGCCCGCCTTGTGCATTCGGAGTATTCGCCACACTTCGTACATGGGCGCTACATGACCAATGAAGCCGATGACCCTAAAGCCTTAATATCTAACTAACTGCATTTCGAACGATCATGAGGCGCGAAGTGATATTTAATGAGTTTCCGAGGCATGGGTAACAAGTAAAAGAACAGCCCGATAGTAAGTATTATTGGTCCCTATGTTAGAGCAAGAATGTTCTGCTGCCCTCCCCATGATATTAGTTTCGCAAGTCTTACATTCCGGAGGAGGCTACGTAAAACACTTCAGATAATGACAGTCGTTGGTAATGATGTACTTACTTCCACGGCACTCTTGTGTCCGGCGGCAGCTGGTACTGCCGAGGCAGGGCTAGCAGTGTTTGGTGGTTCAGCCATGAATCTGACAACACCGATGCATAGGTTGAAATGTCTGGCGCCATGACTCTCGCTAATTGACGTACGTGCGAAGGAGCAACACCAGACAAGCTAATTTTTAAAATGCTGGGCCTAAATTTGAATGACAAGAAACACTGATACACCATGCTTTTGCTTGACCCATGATCAGTGTTTGCCCACGAGCTTTCACCATGCACGTCTACCATAGACATTTTAATGCGATTCTTCAATTTTCACCGATACGTAGGGCCCATATGTTCAGAGCAATGACCTTGCATGGACAGGGTTGAAAGCACAGCATGGTTCTGGATGTTTGTCATCCAGCACATTCTTCTCCGGGAAATTATTCACTCCAGCTGAATTCAGTTGCTTGAAAATAACTGCAAGTTCCTCGCTGTGCCATACGCATGCCCATAACGGACTGAATGACACATACAGGAGTTTAGTAATTCTAGGACAAATGTACGTAAGGACAAATTTATGCATGGCAGATGTACTTAAGCAAATGTACGTAAGCAAACGTACGTAAGCGCAGATGTACGTACGGCAATTGCGCCTAAGCGCAGATGTAGGTATGGCTAATGTACGTAAGCGCAAATGTGCGTCTGCCAAATGTACGTATATGCAAATGTACGTATGCGTAAAACTACGTAAGCGCAAATGTACGCCTGTGAAAAGTGCGTATGCGCATATGTACGTAAGCGCAAATGTACGTATGCGTAAAAGTACGTAAGTGCAAATGTACGTGAGCGCAAATGTGCGTAAGCGCAAATGTACGTATGTGCAAATGTTATGTATGCGCAAGTGTACGTAAACGCAAATGTATGTATGCGCAAAAGTACGTAAGTGCAAATGTACGTAAGCGCATATGTACGTAAGCACAAAAGTACGCATGAGCAAATGTAAGTATGCGCAAATGGACATATGTGCAATTAATTGTACTTATGGAATGTACGAACGCAAGTATATGAAAGCGAATGTACGCAAGTGCAGATGTACGTGTGGCAATTGTACGTAAGCGCAGATGTGCGTATGGCATATGCATTTAAACGCAAATGTGCTCATGACAAATATACGTTTGTGCAAATATGCGTATGTGCAAATATAGGTATGTGCAAATATACGTAAGCGAAAAGTTCGTATGCGCAAATTAACGTAAGCGCAAATGTACGTAAGAACAAAAGTACGTATGTTCAATTGTACATAAGCGCAAATGCACGTAAACGTAAAAGTGCGTATGCGCAAATGTACGCAAGCGCAAAAGTACGTAAGCGCAAATGTACGTAAACGGAGAAGTACGTATGCTCAGATATACACAAGCGCAAATGTACGTATGAACGTATGAGCAAATGTATATGTATGTGCAAATGTATATGTACACAAATGTATGTAGGCACAGATGTACGTTAGTGTACGTGTAGGTATGCGCAAGTATACGTAAGGGCAAATGTAAGTAAGCGCAAAAGTACGTAAGCACACGTACGCAAGCACAAAAGTACGTAAGCGCAAATGCTCGTAAGCTCAAATGTACGTAAGCGCAACAGTACCTACATGTAAAAGAATGCAAGAGTAAATATACGTATGAGCCAATGTACGTACATTCATGCATGCGTGTCCTTGCGTTTAACCGCATTTGGTTAGGTGTATATTCCATACATACATTTGCTCTTACGTACATTTGCGCATACGTACATTTGCACATGCGTAGATTTGCGGATACGTACATTTGCCATACGTAAATTTGCACTTACATAAATTTGGCATGCGTGCATCTGTACTTAGGTACAATTGCAACGTGTGCATTTGCGCATACGTACATTTGCGTTTACATATATTTCGGCTTGCGCACCTTTGCGCTCACGTATACTTGCGCTTATGTACATTTGCGCTTGATTTCATTTGCACTTACGTACATTTGCGCGTACGTACATTTGCGCATACGTACTTTTGCCCATACATACAATTGCAATACGTACATTTGCGCTTGCGTACATTTGCTTACGTACATTTTCGCACGACCTCTGCCATATGTACATTTGCTTTACGTACATTTGTCCGGTTACCGAGTTTGGTATGTTCGAAACAAATACAAAATATCCGCTCTGACCTGGGATTCCTCAACATTTTTACATCCAAATCCAGGATTCTAAAGCATAAATATAACCCTATAAAATGGTAAGGGTGGATGACTGGGTGAAATAAAATTTAATCTTGGTTCAAAAGTAAAGGAGGTATATGTGCTAAGCAGTGTGGTTACGAGGGGCATATGGAATATTTTTTATCCACCTCATGACCCATGGGGCCGATTTTTCCTCCTATTCGCATTGAAACCTATCCGCCACCAGCGCTTTCCTCCATCCTTCAACATTGGCTCGCCTCTCCCTGAGACCACCCGGCCCGGGCTTTCTATCGCTCTTCCCAGCAACCCAACGCATTCCATATACCCTATACATATAGAGAATGGATCACTGAACACGAAAAGGATAGTCTTGTCCATGACAATTGACAGGTGAACATACGATTTCCTTTGTTGTTGATTTTACCCGGGCATCCACCTGGATGAATGGGAGTCCCATCATTGACAATGTTTTATCAATTCGATTCGGGGGTGCATGTGCTAGCCATGGGACGTCCCAGCATGGAAGACAGCTCGATGACGTCTAATCCTAAATTCGGAGGATATTGGGAATAAATGCAACCACTGAAGGGAGGTGACGTATCCAAAGGCACATAAAACGATGCCCTTAAGCCATACCCCAATATATTTGTGGTTACTGTGGGCGCGGTGGGTTCACTGGACCTATAGGATCTCGGATCTTCTCACCACATCCTGGGTTTTCTTGAGCTGGTTTCCGTTTTTATTTCCTCTCTGCCAAAAGTATATTCGTAGCTGGCATAAACTTCCATGATGTTTAAAGTCAAGCCCAATATTACTAGAATCGTTTCCCCTCCGTAATTAACAATCAGTGAATGAATCCAACACGTCAGATATCGTATGTCGATCTTAGTCGCATGTCTTACTGTGTACTTAACATCATTTTGTATTGTGTTTGCCAGTTTCAGCGCTTGAGTAGAATAACTGCGGTTAACAATTCATTAAATATTTAGAAAATAATCTAAATTTCGCACCAACTTGCTTTCAACCCCATGTATTGCTTTTCCATCAAAAACTTCGAGGTTGACCGCTTATTCCTTTTATCTTAGGGCGAAGCAACTGAATTATCTAGTGTTTATCGCAGTTCACTACTCGTAACTTACCTAATACCTCTCCTCCCTTCTTCACAGCATTGAAGAGGCTTGTTGGTGGAAGTAGTTGTGGTCCTGCTGCCATTTCAACCCATCATTTTATGCGCTAATTACAGCAAAATTTGAAAGCAATATTGTCTCAGTTATTTATTTAATCTTCCTTGGCTGGTTACATGTGTAGCAAACTAATAATTTTTGTTGAGGAAGGCCGGCAGGTTCACTGTAATTTAGTTTGTTCCGACGAACGTTTTTCTTGCAGGTAGTCTGATGTTTGCAGGTTGTGCACAAAAAAGCTGATGCCACGTTCTTTGCCCTATGTGGCACCTAGTCTTGTGCGGTTGCAAGGCTCACGACAAAAATGGACGCGATAACAAGGCTACCTGGTGGATGAATATTTTGAGAGTGAATTAATATTCCGGATAATGCATCTATGGCATCCAGGCCAATTTTTCACATCGTGAGAGTTGGTTCAGTCGAAACAATACCAATTCCATAATGTTTAATGTTATTGTTCCCAAAATAAGCTTCTCTATCAGCCTACTATGAAAGCAGTAGCGTAAATGGGAAATACTAAGCCAACTATTTCAAATTCATGTCACGACGAAAAGAAGAAATTGACATTCATATTAAGCTACGTTTGCACACAGTCGTGTCAGTACGTTCCAGCATCGCATAGTTCTAATGCCGGTACAACCCAAGAAACGCTATGTGCAAGGTTAATTTTGTCGAGACCATGTTCTCAAAATTGATGAACTTCCCTACACGGTGAACGCTTTTGCCCAACAGCTGTAGGTACGCATGCACTAATCAACAACTCATCAGCTGCGCAGAGATCATTTTAATCTTATCGTAAGTTTCTCCGCACGTAGCAACAGCAGAGTACTCGTGTCAATGTTTAGCGGTAACAGTTTACTGTTGCCTTTTGTATCCTTTTTACATCTCACTGAGGTGGCTAATTGAAAATGCATCCGGTGGAAGACTCTGCAACACGTGATATTACACGATAAGATATGAACAGAGCAAGCAATTTGTGCTTTATGTGAGAAGGGTCATAAAGCTGCTAGGTGCAATGTTTAGTTGTATTTCTTGCGTTGAAAATACAAAGTCATGTTAACTGCATTTGGTTTCAAAGCTGTATGGTCTTGAACAATGTGAAAACATATATTTCACTGCTTCGTGCTGTCAAAAACAAAACCCATCAAAGGAAAGAACGAATATATTGTCTTGACCCATCACTCTAGCTAAATGGTATCTTTGGAAGCCGTAATATGTGGACTGGGAGAACTAACTGCACGTAACATGAGTCCACGAATACGCAGCCAGAAGTGAGAAGAGGTTGTGCACTGAATGATTATTCACATATTTCCATCATTAGATAATCATGTGTACATACACCCCCACACACACACACATATATATATATATATATATATATATATATATATATATATATATATATTGATGTTTATATGTGTATATATATAGACGAATATATGTATATATATATATATATATATATGTTAGGGTTTGTCACGAAGGACCTTTTTTGGAAATTGCACTTTGCTTAGTGAAATTATCGTGCAGATCACCTTAAAAAAAACCTGTGGTCGAAACAAAATCGAAATCAAACAATAAACAAAATATGCGACAGGCCGATAAAGAAACAAATTTGCCGGGCGCCCGGCGTTGAAGTCTCCAGTGATGGCGCTCCGTTGCGATTGGCATCTAACACCACGCGTCCGGCCACCGTCGGAGCGTCGCCGCGGCGCTGTGACGAAAAAGGCGGCAGTCGGTGCTGTGGATGACTGATGAATGGATTCTGGTGATGAAGCTCATTAATAAAACTCAATGAAAGTCTTCAGTAGGGTAAAAGGCTTTTGATAAGCACCAGTCGCTTAATAAGTTGCCTGGATATCTGACGCATGAAAGGAAGGTTCACTTTACGTCGCTTGCTCGTTCCATTTTCAATCAGTAGATCTATCGGCGTATAATGCTAATATTTTCACTTTTGAAAGCTTCAACATCTTCAAAATTCCTCGTCTGTTTACATCGAAGACCAATGAAATCATTCTGAGACACTTGATATCTTATTGTTATGACAAATAGACCAGGTGAAATCGGCATCATGCTCCGTTCCACTACAACCGAAGGAGACGGGCATACAGCTACGTCACCTTTTGTACGAGCGGCCACATTTTTTGTACGAACTATCATTTTATAACTGTACTACTTGTCTACATGCTCGACAGAAAACCCGACATGAAATCCTTTTTGCTGCTGAGCAGTGGCATTGCTGACCTGTGTTTCAACTTCGCCACAATGTAACTGTGGCGGGCCTCTTCACCAATTACCTTCAAAGACGCCTCGGTCACCACTTTCACCATCCGTTCCACCGTCTGACTGTGCACGGGGTATGGTGGTACTTCGAGAGGACTCGCGATGATGTCTAGTAAGTCATCATCGGACAGTTGTTGCGTCAAGGGCGGCTCGGTTATCGCCTCATTACACCAATCAATCAGCTCCATGATGCTGTTTGCCCCCATATTCACTTTTGGAAGCTTGAACTTCCGCACTTCGTCAGTATCACTATGGACTTGAGTTTTGCGACACTGCTGGATTTGAGTGACCGCCCTTTCCCGTGTGGCTTGATCTTGGCCCGCTGCCATTGCTAGCAGTACTGCCTCAGGGTGATACCAGTAGCTGTTGCGCTGTATTACCGGCTCACCATGGCCGCTATCTCAGGTCGCAAACTTTTGAGAAGTTGCACGCTGTGCAGCGCATTGCCAGGACCGTCAGAACATTTCCAGTTCTTCTTGATGCAGAACCACATGGGAGTATAGTGGCACACGATGAACTCCGCTAGCTTTCTCAGACTGTCTGATGGCTGTTCGGTTGATATGTAGAGCCGGAGAATTCGCGCCGCCAGAGTCAGCCACCTGGAGTGGTTTAGTGGACCGATCTTCATTTTCGCAGTTCTATCTGAGATATCAGTCTGGACACTACGCGCCAGACTGTACAGAGTAGCCTGATCTGAACTTAGGTCACTGAGAATCTCCTGCGTCATTTCTAAAACATTTCCGCCATCGATTGGCTCAAAATCGACCACTGGCAAGGTTTCTACTGCGCCTGTAGCAGCCCGGCCAATCAGCCCACTAAACGACTTAGGTCCTGTTGTGACTCCATCTAACTGGCTAAATACTGCACGAAGATTAAGTTCATTTGCATGAAGTTGACACACAAACCAGTGGACACAACCAGTTTTTGTCCGAGCTCAAACAAACGGATAACACCACCTTTCTGGCCAGTATTAACTCTCGTGCCGTCACAGCCAAGCACAGATACATCCGCACCACACTCATATGCCACGGCGTTCAGGTACTGAAAAATGTCCTCCGCTTTCCCAGTCTGTGGGGTAAAATGTCCTAAATATGCACTGTCTGGCTCGGATACAACCACAATGTGCTCTTCCGTCTTCTTTGAACTGGCTGTCATAAGCGTGTCGTCTTTTCTACCGTCGAAGTAGAGACCAGATACACGAACTGCATGATCCTCATGGCTCTGGGCTACTACCTCTCTTCTAATCCGATCCCTTGCTTGCCATCCTTTTTTTGCTATCCACTATGCAGTCCATATCGTCAGAAGTGATCCAACCAATGCCCACTTGGAAACTGTCTATGATCGCAGCACACGCACGATTAGACACTCCGTCCCGATCTGCTGCTAGAGCCGTATTTAGCAGTTCGTCTGTGTTACTGTTCACCATATACTCTGACTCATTGACTACAGATGTGAGCGATGATGAATCTGTGGCGGAATCTTGGTCTGAATTAGAATCTAGCTGGGCCATTCCAGAAGGACCCGGTTGTGGTTATGTGACTCTCTCGTCGGTCAGACGCCTCCTTTCGTCCATGGCGCGTCGACGAGTGGTTTCACAGATATCTGCGGTGCCGATTTGCATTTGGCGAGGTCCTCTCTGGTCTTGGACAAAGGGAAACTCCATTCGTGGCACTTTGTCGGCCATCGCGCACTTGCAGCTATCGATATCAGCACATTTGCAGCGGGCAATATCAAACAATTTTCCAAACCACTCATCACCGGACGGATGTACACCTGGTGATGCCGACTTCTTTTCAGCAGTTTTCATGTATCGCAAGTAGGGATCGCGGCATTCTCGAACCATATGTTCGACTCGGGCCCTCCCAACTATTGGTATTCCTTCGCAGCACCACATTTTCATCACACTTTCCGCGACAAACTTTATATGGGGTGCTAGCCTCTCTTTCAACCTTTTGGTCGCAACGCATGAGTCTCTATTCACTTTACTCAAGTAATTCAGAACGTCAATTATCGTGGGCAGTCGGTTTGTTTTTAGTTCAGAAGGAACCAAAAGCCCTTTGGTGGAAGCGCGGGTCTTCATGTTCGAACTCTTACCCCGATCACACCGACGCAGGTAATATCACACTTCACAGGCAGTGGGCACAACTTGCAGACACCAAACCACTCTTTTTCGGGCCGTCCCGCCGGGTCTCCGCCGCTGACTGCCTTGTCTCGGCGGCCCTCCTCTCCCCTGTCTCCCCTACCCTCCCCCGCCCTGTCTCGCTCTTTGTGTTCTCTACCCTCACCGTGCGCCGGCCGTCTCCTGCCCCATCCCAGCCCCTCCCCGCGCCATGCGACGATCGGCGCCGGCTCGTGTCGCCCTCGTTAATAGGTTGTCCCTACTGCTGATAATCCCAGTTTTCCTTGACACTTGAGTAACGAAAAGGAACAGGAGACTTGGATTGACTAATAAAACAGGGATGTATGGCATGCGAGGCTATTTTGTGTCGTTAGTGCGTACGCAATTTATTCGAATGATGATTCATAGCACTGTGAAAGGTGGAGCACAGAAAAAGGAAAGTGGAGCGATCAGTCCTTCAGTGAAGTTTAATCTTTACAATCAGATATATTCCGGCTCCCTTGATCTGTTTTTGAATTACCAGAATCCATTCATAATTCATCCACAACACCGACTGCCGCCTTTTTCGTCACAGCGCCGCGGCGGCGCTCCGACGGCTGCCGACGCGTGGTGTTAGATGCCAATCGCAACGGAGCGCCATCAATGGAGACTTCAACGCGGGGCACCCGGTAAATTTCTTTCTTTATCGGCCTGTCGCATATTTTGTTTATTGTTTGATTTCGATTTGGTTTCGACCACAGGGTTTTTTTAGGTGATCTGCACGATAATTTCACTATGCATAAGAAAAACCGTTCGGGCGACACACTCTAATATATATAGATGTATATATATGTATATGTATGTTTACTCGAGGGTTAACCACGAGTAATGTTTTAACTTGTTTAAAATGCCAGATTTAAGTAGGCTTAAGCCAAAAATAATCTGAGTCGACAGGAAAATCAACCTGACCTTCGACTTTCGCAATGATTTCTATTTCTTAACTTTTTGATACTGCAAAACAAACCACGTCGAATGACTCCACTTTATCCAACTGGAACGCATAGCGATGAAACGCCAGGTCATCGAAGAACTCAAACGAACCTCTCACCGGGAGGTTTGGCCTTTCCATGTTCCTGTTAAAATGCTGCTTGAGGGTTCGCATGATAACAATTTCGGGTTGCTTCGGGCGAAAACGAAGAAATGCAAAGCGACCGAAGATATGAGTCTGACCTTTTACTTTTCAAGTTAATTTGATTTCTTGGTTGGTTGGATATTTGGGCTTATGGCCGCATCGAATGCGCTGGTCATGCAACGCCAATAATTCCATTTATATATAGTCTTCTAGAGTACCTTACGGTACATCAAATGGTACTCACTTTGACCTTGAAGCTTTGACCTTCGACCTTGAGGTCTGACATTGCATGTCCCAGCTTGAAATGTTACTCGAGAATTCACCACGGGCTATCGCTTGGTGAATTATGTCTATTTGGCGGAAACTGAAGGGACAGCAACCGAAAGCGATGCCATCGAATAACTCAAGCTAACCATGCCTTGAGATTTAACCTTGACAGGTCCTGGTTTGAAATGTTGCTCGAAGGTTGAACACGAGGAATCACCTAATGTCAGATTTTGGTAGATTTAGGAGAAAAAAAATCAGGCCATCGAAGAAATCAGTTTGCGCTGGATTGAATATTGGACGTTAACATGGTTGTGTGGGATCTAGTAGTTGCTATTAGCTTGTTCAGTGAGTGCAGAACCATTTGTGACAAGTGAATATGAATGAACCTAAGCCTGTTCCGTGATACGAATTCGAATACGAATACGAAGCTAACCTGGCGTACGCTGAAGTCCGCTTCAGACGCCCCTCCATGATCCTGAAGATACCCAAGAACACCCAGAATCACTTTTGTCAAGATACATCGATATATGCGCAGGAGGGGAAGGTAACTTAAGACGTATACGCCCTTGCGATAAAGCAATTTGGTGTCTCTCAGAGCGAATTCCTTCACTGAAGCAAAAACACAAGATGGTCTAGGTTATAAAATTATAAATGATTAGGTATCATTTTTGGGCCATCATATGAAGGTATTTTTTATCTTGGGGGACAAGAAAGAAATTGAGATGGCGAATATTCACTTCTCAAAACATTCATGTCTCCCGAGACCTACTGTAGATTTAACACTGTATATATGCACTGATGAATGTTCTCAGATATATATATATATATATATATATATATATATATATATATATATATATATACATATATACATATATACATATATACATATATTAATATATAAATATATATATATATATATATATATATATATATATATATATATATATATATATATATATATATATATATATATATATATCTCCAAATAATATTTAAGAGGTAGAGAAGATGCATGTTCTGTATGGCTGACATTAATATATATATGAGAAGAGAAATTCCCAGCGTCAGAATTCTGAGAGCAATTTTGACATCCGGAAGTATTAGTGCTTCGTTGCTTTTGTGTGGACCCACAACCTTTTTTATGGAACGGCTCGTTTTCGAAGGCCGAATGCATTTGGTTATCGTCTGCTTCGTTTTAAAGACAATGTCACCTGTTGCGAACTCCAGCCTGTTTTTTTTTAGGTTGTCATGGTTTTACCTCTTTGATCGTCTCCGCGGCCGCCTCTGTTGTGGTCCTCTTGTTGTCCAGGTGAAGGTAGAGGAAAAATCCGAGCGTCAGCGATTGGATGGGAGCTTTGAGCCGATCATGCTATTCTCCAGTTTTCCAAGGAGGTACACTGCAGTATTTTACCTCGTCGAAGCCGCCATGTTGTCACTTGGCAAGAAGACTACCGGCCTGCAACAGCAGACAGGGTATGTTTGGGTGTGACAGGGTAGGACGGGGTATGCAATATGTATGCGATATCTGGTTCAGGGAGGGCCTTACGTAACCCGGTTTCGTCCTTGTCTCCCAATACCGACAACGCATTGTTGGCATGTGTAAGAGGGACGTAGTTTTTCCCCAAGAAGTACATTTTTCCCCTTTTGCCCCTTCCCTATGAATACATGCATACGCTAGCTACGCTTCTGAGTAGTGCAGATAAACAATTTTAATCCAAAAAGCTCCTGGCTTTGTGTAGGAAAAGAAATGCCTCATCAGAGGACGTTATCAGCAGTTTGTGTAATGGGTCGTCCATACCAAAACTTCAAGTGCTTTGAGCTACCACTGAATATTTATATATTTTGATAAAAATACACATACGGGGTTTTTGTGCCCAACCTCACAATTTTCCGAATCCTAAAAATGGCACATTTCAAATGCAGAACATTTATAATGAGTAAATGGGGAAATGAATTTTTTTGGGTTAAAAAATGGCAACTTTGACTTCAGTGAGCTACCTCTAACTATTAATATTTTTCCAAATTATTTTACACACGTTGTATTTATGTCCAACCTCACCAATTGAAGGGGCGGCCGGTTAAAAATTCAGAAAAAAAAATGTTTAAGTTTCACCCTAGTGTACATTGTACACGTGTACATTGTACACGTGTACATTGTACACGTGTACATTGTACACGTGTACATTGTACACGTGTACATTGTACACGTGTACATTGTACACGTGTACATTGCACACATGTACATTATACGCATGTACATTGTACACATGTGGATGTGCATCAAGCGTACTAAGGGCGCATCTAGTTTGATTTGAATGCACTTCGACTTGTGAGAAAAGCACTGTAATGGCAGCGAGGGACACTGAGTAGACCCAGTAATTTTCCACTTCGTTCAGGGCACTTTGGGATGTGAGGGCATAATATTCTGAATCCGCACCTCAGCCGATCAGTAGGTAACTTGTGCTGCCAAAAGGGCACAGCAATCCGTTAAGGGGACATTAGAAGGCTTTGGGAAGGCACTTTGGCCTGTGTTTAAAGGTAATTTAATCTGCTAAAGACGGATTTAGGTTTATCTGAGGACACTTCGACTTACGACAGAGGCACTGCAAAACCAGCAAGGGAAACTTTATCTCTCGTCAGGGGCATTCCACTTCGCGAAGGGCACTTTAAGCTGGGAAATGCATTCTTGACATTCCCAAGTCCCGTCCCCGCCGCCCAATGGTCAATCGCAGCTGCCAAAATGGCACAAGTCGCCCAGGTAGCATTCCGAAGCTTTGGAAGTGCATTTTAAGCTCGATTTATGGAATTGTGACCTCCTTATATCGCTGCTATATTTATATGTGGGCAGTTCGACTTGCGAGGGGGCACTATGAACCTAGATAATGGCACTTTAAGAATAGTAAGGCACCCCACTTTATTTAGTGGAATTTTGAGCTATGAAGGGCATCCTTTATATTTCCAAGCAGTACCCTAGCCGTCCAGTGGGCAATCCGAGATGGCGGAAGGGCACAGTGAGCTATCGAGGGAGCATTCGAATGTTTCAGAAAGGCACTCTGAGGTGAATTTAGGGAAATTTAAACTGTTAAGGTCGTATTTATGTCATCTGAGGTTACTTCAACTTTCGAGAAAGGCGTTGTAACGCTAACAGGGGCACTTTGAACAGCAGGAGGGCATACTACATTGTTAAAAATCACTCTGAACTATGAAGGGCATCTTAAAAATTATAAGCTTCGCCCTAGCCGTCCAAAGGGCAGCTTAAGCTGAGAGAACGCACGGTGAGCAGTAAATGGGGTTGGATGCTTCTTTGTTTTTTTTTTTGTTTAAAAAAAAAATATTTAACCCGAGTTGTTGCTGTGGTGGCTTTAGGAACCAGGGTCCTATTGCTAAACAGAGCTTGTTGCGTGAACCTTGCCCCCACCACCCGATCCATGAATTCCAGTTCAACGGCAGAATTTAGACCGAAAGTTTAACGCGTCGTCAATGCACCGACACGGCCGCCTGGTAGCTCGTCCCCGGCCTTATTGGGCCAGTTGCCAACTGACACTCCCGGCCGGGGGCTAAATGCGAGAGCGCGAAGCGACTCGAACCCTGTGTTGCCAGTACAGGGGAGACCAGTGCAGGCCAGCGTTCTAACCAACTGAGCTACCTCAAGGCTTCGGAATGATATGTACCATTACATCTCAAGCTAGCGCAACATGATCTGTCAGATGGGTAGGTTGATTTAAGTGGGAAGGCTAAGACTTGATTTGTGCTCTCGTCATGGGCACCTTGATTCAAGGGCACCTTCGGTGCCTCAGTAAAGCGTAGGGCCCCGGGAGGGCGCATTGGAGGGACTGTAGAACACTTGGTCCCACAGCTAATTCTATAATAAAATGTCCTGTCTCGTGCTCGGCAACTTTCAAAGGGTCACATACCCGCCGGCAGTCACGTGGTGCTGAACGGTGCGCCGCCGCGCTCGGCACTACCGCGGGGTCATGCTGATCTAATCAGCAGACATAGCGCAAGTGTAGATCATTCATCTCAGAGAGGGGATGGGGGTTTCGGTCAACTTATCCGACTCGTCACGGACCGATCATAGGTTCTAGATTCGCTGATCCAAGCTGACAATGGGAAGATTGAAAAATTCCAAAATGATCGGATGTAGGCATCGGAGTACTTCGTTGATATCTCGCCGTGAGAATTATTGTCATTGGTGGTCACATTTGCAACGACTGTGTCTTGCATGCCAGCTGCAGCTAGCCACATATATCTATATCCTGAGCAAGTCCAAAGATAACCAGTGTCTATACGATGCCAATGGTAAAAATTGGCAATACCACCTCATACCCCGTTACGAAATATGGAACATTTATTTCAGTTGTATGGGATAATTTTTTTTTAATTTACCCACTCCCACCTAAAACAAGTTGATTGAATAGTATTGCCACGGATAATAGTAAATGGATCGGTAACTCCCGGGCGGCACTTTGATGCTTGCGATCGCCGGCCGATACTAGCGACATCTGTCGGACGATCGCAGAATTAATCCTGGATAGGTGATGCGAAGGACACCCAATTGAAAAAGGTTGAATTATAGCTGTATCACCTTCTACCACGCGTCCTTCGGAAAAAACTGCGCCTTCGGCGCCAACCGGGGACGCATACTCCAGTAGCCGCCGCCCCTTCGACCGCCGTATAGTCATGAAGCTCGTGACCAACTATGCTGCGACGACGAACTGAGGGAAGCGGAGTGTCAGGAGAACCGGCAGAGAACAAGGGAGAGCACCTCCACCCTCCCATTCCAGCCGTATAAGCCTGGGACTTGTCTGGGGCAGGCCAATTCCATCCCGATCCCACCCCCACCCCAGCCCCAAAGAGCTGCTGAATGGCCAAATTCCGATCGGCTGATTGGCCCTGGCTGTCACATTTCCCCCTGCCGAATGTTCTTTGACAAACGAGGGGACCCTGAGCAGGCGTAGGAGCACACGATGAACATTGATTTTGCCGAGGAGCCCCAGAACAGCCATTGGAGTCCTCTGAGGCACTGTCAGGGCCCCCTGCATGAATCCATTGCAGCATGACCCCCTTCTTCAATCGCAACCCTAGCACAGCCGGGTAGGTGAGTAAATAACTACCCCCCCCCCTTTATGACGCTTCGTGTCATAGCTAAAAACTGCTCGCACTAGAGCTCTGGAATTTACAGTGCCTCATGCTACATCCATTTGAACTGGCAAATATCGCTATCTCTCGCTCTCATTTCATGAGCCCTCTTTGACAACCCAGGGCCTATTCCGACAAACCGGATGGCCATTTTCAAACACTTGGACCCTGTCCATCAGGTCAGGGGTACTTTCTCGGCTTTGGCTTCGCTGACAGCTCAATCTACGAAGAAGCTTGAAAATGGCACAAGTTTGCACTCTCTAAGTGAGTTTTTGTAACAAACCGCCATTTTTATTTGCCATATGTCAGACAAAAATATGACCCTTCCGTCCTATCAGTTTAAAAATTAACGGGCATCCAAGTCACCGGAGGTCACATTGTTTTTTCATCCCGAAAATACAAGAGGCTTCGGTTGCTCGGCCTCGAAGACTGTAGACCGTGACTGTAGACTACAAGAGTCGTAACAAATTGGCGACCAGGATAATTGAGGTACGCTTACTTTACTCCTTTTACGGCTGAATAATTGCAATGGACGTCAGCCAAAGGCCGCCACCATTCCTCACTGCGCCAGGTACGCCGCCTATACCATGGACCACGTGGATCCAGTTTTTTGACAATTACATACTGGCTGTTGGAGGCAATGCATTCACGGAGAAGAGACAGAAGGCCATACTACTGCACTGTCTCGGAGCAGATGGACAGAGTGTTCTATTCACTGCCTCCTGAAGTTAAGCAGGAGGATGAAACCGAGCCAGAGCTTGCTAGGCGGAATTAGGCCAATTTATTTGTGCCAATGACTAACGTAGTGGCAGAAGGATACAAGTTCAAGGTGAGGACTCAACACCCAGGGGAAACTACAGCCCAGTGGGTAGCTGCACTTCGGCAGCTGGGGACGCTCCACTTGAATGGGGATCCCATTCAAGTCGAGCAGCGGACCGGACCGGTGAGTTTCCGACTGGCCGATGGGTCACGGGTGCACGCCCGTCGTCTGGTATCTGCTGGGGCCACCAGCTGGAGGGTACAGCAAAGGCTAGACCCACTGCTGGGCCAGTAGAATGCCTCTTCCGACGCCTGTGCTCCCAAGCCGTCCATTCCACCCAAACCGTCCAAACTACGCCAAATCGGCGCGAATACCTTCGGTCAGCTGTGAACCCAGACCATGTAGCTCCCTCCAATCCTGCCATTTTGCCTAGTACCCCGCACAGGAGCTCGAGGATATGTAGAGCGCCTGATCGTGGAGGAGTTAGTCCTAGAGGTTTTTTTTTCGAGGGAGCGTGTTGTATCGTGATGCAAGAAACTACTTTAGGCTTGGTTATTGTTGATCTCCACCGCATATGAATGCGTTGTGCTACTTCTAGTGAAGTTAATACTCAACAGTTAGTGGTGTCGAACTGAGAATGTATTAGCTATTAGAGATATTGAAGCTTTTTGTGACTAAGTGATTGTGTGATGTGTGAAATTAGTGTGCGGATGAATGGTCCTTAATTATCCGCATTACTGTTGCTCGTATCGTGAGTTGGTGTGCAGTACATGTTTCGATGACCTTACCTCTATGAAGAAGTAGAGAGGAAGTGAGAGGAAGTGACATCATTGGGATCGGCATTTTTTTAAAAGAAAATGTAAAAGGCTCCGCTTGTTCGACCTCGAAGACTGTAGACCGTGACTATACGGCTGTTAACTACAAGAGTCGTAACACACATGACCTCAGGTCATGTGATAACTTTTTAATAATTTAGTGCATACACAAATATTGTCGGAATTAGATTCTTTTGACCTTTGCGAATTCACAAAATTATATATATTTATATTTTGAATGATATTTAACATAGTTATCGGCCACCGAGCATTATCATGCAGAGTGGCCTTCCAGAATTTCCTCAGGTTATAACTTCTGAACCGTTCACATGATCGAAGCAAAATTTACACAGATGGATTCTGGGCATAGGGTAACCCCATAAACAATTTCGTACAGATGTGAGAGATGAGGGTGACGGGCCCTTGTCGATCTCCCGTGGATTGATCTGTTATCACGCACTGGAGGGGTAGAGGGCGAAATCCGCCGACCCCTCTGATTTTTCGTACATAACTCCATATCGTACCGGCCGATATACGCCATTTCCCGTACCTGCTTAGACATTACCGGCACATTGTCCAAAGGAAGAACAAATGAAAATCTGCCGAAAATTTTTCAAGTTCTGGGCCGTTAAAGTAAAAAATATTCGCAGCGCTAGACCACAAAAATCGGCGCTGATGCGCTTCCCGTAGATTGGCAAAAGGGAAGTGTTCTAGACAACACTAGCAACTCGTTTGGTGTCTATTGTTATGCTATGTAATTTAAAAGTCATGTTTGGTCGCCGAGGTCAAGTCAGGTCAAGTTTATGACAGGCTAATGGAACCAAACTTGGTCAACTGGAATGTTGTCATAAATGCAAATGACTGTCATGCGATTGATGTCACTTTATATGTTACTCCCTACACATCCGGAAATCTACTGTTTGTCTTTGTATGCCTAAGAGTTTCCATACTGTATTAATGTATTTCACTCCTTTCTTTGCGAAGCCGATTGTGCCGAGTCGCCCAACGGAGCAGTCGGGTGGGCAGCCCGGTTCGGGTAACTGAAGCAGGTAATGACCTAATAAAGTGCTCCTATATGGGTGACCTGAGGTCAAATGACGGATCTGGCATCTGTATTGCATCATTAGTAATGCCCAAAGCATCATTAATCCTAATTTTGAAGCAGTTAAACACAATTACAGCGATTCATAACAATGACAACCCAAGCCACGCAAAACCAGAAATTTTTGCTATTGTAATAGCTACACTCCCCCAGCCAAGTCAGGACGCGCGCATTGCATCAGCTATCCCGACACGCGCGCGCGCCGGCCATTTAGGCCACGCGACATTCGGACGCCAGCTAAGATATACACGCAGCTTCGCATTGCATCACCATTCCGCATGCGCAGACCCAGGCGTCGCGCTGCACCGACACTAAGTATACTTTATAGCATACACATTGCAAGCAGCAATTCATCACTCGCCCGCTTTGCCACCAGAACACACGCTTAGATCAGCTAGTATCTTAAACAGCCGTCAAACGCTAGACATACACGCCACTCTATTAGTACATCCGATAAGCCAACTATTGACACCGACATAAACCAGATGCAAGCTGGTCCTTTTCAATTTACATACTCACACATGCCCCGGGGTAATAACTTAGACATGTGCGTCACCCGTCACCCACACTGAAGCTGGCCGCAATCTGGTCGGAGAGGTCAGAGGGAGGCCAGCCCCCGGTAGTTTTCCACCAGTATATAAACCCACCAGTATAAATACAACGGACGGAACCCTGAAGGGGCAGACCATCACCAGGGCAGACCATCACCAGACGCCGAGCTGCGCACCTCGTTGCCGCCGCACACCACCAGGCTGGCCAGCACTACCTCCAACTGCACCTGACCTGGCGGGGGACGGACCGAGCGCCGCGAACAGGAACCGGGAGACCGAGGTACAGTTCGCACCATTTACGTGCGGAACTACGTGGACAATTCACATTGTTTGTTGCGCAAATTCTCAAACAATTCGCTGTGTCTTGCTTGTGCTTGATGACTCAGAGTGAAAATATCAACGCGAGGTCTTGGATTCAAGCGCGATGTTTTGGATGGACGGTCGCAGCCAACGACCCACAGCTCCACAGCAGCAGCAGCCTCAGCACATCGGACCAGCCGGGTTGTCATACTATTTTGATCACATTTGACCTTGAAGATATTGACGTAAGATCATGAAACTAGCGCAGAATATAGTTCACTATCGTGCCCATCCACCCTGCAAATTTCCGATGCTCTAGCTTTAATAGGAGCCGAGATCTTAGGGAGGCGGATTGCGCCAGTGCGCATAATTTTCAGAGGCCTTCCAGGGCGCGTGTTAATCTGTCTTCACCTCTTCCAAATAAGAGATGGAATGCAAAATTATGAGGAGGCATTTGCAACAGCAAATGATAGGTTTCCTACCTGCATAACATGCAAGCATATGGTATATCATACAGTCATAAGCTAGCATGTTCTAGGATATGCTTGAACAGATAGCGTACACTTATGAAAACATTAGCAAATAAATGTATCATGAGCACGTGCCTAAAACAGGTGATGCAAGGCTGTGTGTTACATGGCAAAAATGACAATATACAGTTACGTATAAGCCAAATTAACGAATACAGAAGGAAACATGTGCTGTGTGCAAGGATAGCAATACAATTGAATATTTGTGGCGCATACTACTTGTTCTTTCTAAGTCATTATGTAGTGAGGGGTCATGCTGGTATGCATGAGTCAAGTGGCACCCGGCGCCGTCAGCTGTCCTGAGACCGGGGCGCTGCTCCAGCAGTTTGGCAGCGCAGTCTGTTGTTGAGGGCGGCTGGGTAGGCGGCGCGCGCCAGTGATTCTCTGGTAATTCGAGGGGACACGTGGCCGATGCTCGTGGTCTGATTACGGTGAGCCCTCTCTCGTCAGTCGTGTCGTTTCGTTCGGTCGCTGACTACTGCAAACACACGCCCTTCCCCGTGCTCGGCACTTACTTACGGATCGGCAACCGCAAGCTATTTCTGCCGTAAATTGCGAATACTATGCCGGGGCACGGGGATGAAGAGAGATACAGAGAATCGCTGGAGGCGACGCCGGTCGCGAGTGGATCAATGAACTTCGCGGAGGCGTCGGGGACCCTGGGTGTGACAGGTCCGCGCAATTCCGACACGTGTCACATACCAGAGTTCAGCGGGACGGTGAATGTGGCCCAGTGGTTTACGCGCGCAGAGAAACTGTGCCCGTGACGCGGCGTCAACTTCGCGGACGTCATCCCGGAGCGGCTCCCAGACGGCCCGGCAGTCTTCGCCGTCTGGGAGCAGCTTCCCGACAAGGCGCAGGACTCCATGGCGGCCGTCCGCGACGCGTTATACGACGTGTTCGTGTACGACGCACGCCACGTACGCCGCCTTACAGGACCTAGAACTGCGACCCGGGGATTCCGTGGACGCCTACTTGGCGGACCTGCGCCGCCTCATAGCGCTGCTCTCGGACGAGAAGTTTCCGGAGTCCATCCTGGACGTAATTCATATGGGACTGCTGGCACCGGTGCGGGGGCAGCAAAAGGCAGGTACGCGTGCACAGCGGATGGAGCTGCCGAGCCTCGCCCGCTTGGCCCGGAAAATCCTCAGCGATGAGCATCACGAAGTGCTGGCTGCGGTAGCGGCGTCGCGGCCCGCGCCCCCTCCATCTCGTCAGGAAGTGCGGCGGCCACGACTCCCGCGACGCTGCTGGACATGGGAGGGTCATCTCGCCGCGGCCTGCCCAAACGCATCGGGGGACGCGTCAGCGCGAGCGCCGTCTCCGGAGCAGTAGATCGCACCCTTCCGGTCGCCCGGATGCAGGTGGACGGCAATGAGCGACGCGTGCTGGTGGACTCCGGATGCACCGACACGTTCGTGTACGGAGGTTGCTATCTGCGGTGGACGCCGCCGACGGTGGTAATGAGAACCGTGGATATGGGAACGTTACGGTGCAGTGGTTCGGTCACGATCAATGTGGAATACCAGGGCAGGCGAGTAATGCTCGCGGCGCTGGTTGTGCCAGACCGCCCGCTAGGTGTGGACGTGGTTCTGGGAATGTCGGGCATCACGGCCCTGGGTGGCATCAGCCTGCGGACACAGACAGACTGGACAGACAACTGGAATGGATGACATTGCGAAATTTTACGTTTTAAATTTATTTGCATAGGTGTCATTTCAGCCGTGCGAGGAGGCCCATCAATGGATACCAAATGAATATATGAAATCCGACGAATCTGAAACGATAGTGGAAAATTAGACCCCTCCACAAGTTCAGATGGTGACTTATCATTTTATTTTATAAAGGTCTACTTTGACAAAACAGTGCTCGAAGTCCAGCAACTTTTTATATAAGCGGGCACCCTCCAAATCTGTTTCGGGAAGCATTCGTAGTTCGAAGTTCGGTCGAAGTTCATTCGAAGTTTGCCAGTCTCCTATAGGTAAACTATGGGTACGCCATTGTTCCCCTAATACTTTTCAGAAACATACGCCCATGGGGCAAAGCCAACATGAAGGGGGCGAATGAACCCTCACAAGCATGCAAAACACCCATGCCCCTTATAAAATGGGAGGAATTGTTTCAAATGCATTTTCTTCCTACAAAATTGCTCTGTGATTACAGCCTTCATGATTGAAGCTTCCAAGCTTCAATACCTTCCCAACGAATATATTTAGAAAAAGGCGAACACGAAGGGTCTGACGCGGTGGAACTCGAAAGTTTTGCATTATTTATGCATTGTCATTCTTGCATGGTTGCATCGTCATTTATGCATAGTTGTTCGATGCTTGTTTCAGTGAATTTATTCGCTGAGGATTTATTTTAGCTTGTGTGGCATGTGCATTGCAGCCAGCACCAAGTATTTTAAAATTCAATAAATCCCTAATACGGCGATCAGCGGACCAATTCAATCGACTTCTCCTTATCACCTTCGCGAAATTTCCGTCCTATATCTGATAATGATCGATTAAGCTTGCGTATGACATCAAGCTGGTAGGAATGACTAACAGTAGTGATGAATCTATCTACATGCAGTTAGACTTGCAGGATATAAAGGTGGGCTGGCATCAAAGGTAGATATTTAAAAGATATGATTAGCACCAGCCCCGCCAGCTTGCTGCAATCTACATAGAGGCCAACGGGAAGATACTTCTGGTCGAGAAAGCATAAAGACATTGGCTTGTTTTGTTACTAGGGGTATGTATTCACGTTTTGCCTTTTAACGTGGTATATATATATATATATATATATATATATGTGTGTGTGTGTGTGTGTGTGCGTGTGTGTTCTCAACGAAAAATAATCATTTCCATTGCGTTTTACGTCAATGATGCACCATGCCAAGAACAAGTAATACATCAATATGAAATAATGCTTCTCATTCCTGAACTATACTAAGAGCTTAAGCAACCATAGAACGCTCTAACACAATGGGGCTCCCTTCCATCATTGCCCCCTGGAAGAATGTCGTGGCGATGCTACTGCCGCAAGGGTGCTCCTACAACGGCCGAAGTGCCCTCTGCAGATTGTAGGCATGCCCTACACCGACTGGAGTTTCCTCGCAGAATGTAGAGTTGCACTCGCAACTGCTGTGGTACCCCTCGCTGCAGACTACAGGACAGTGGTATGAAAACTGACCCAATGTTTGGTGAGGGGATGAAAGGGCTATTTGGAAATGGATTATTTCCATGTAACGCTCAAAGGAACAGTGCCCTTTCATAAGCCTTCCATAGCTGGGGGACGGGTAGACCACTATCCCTCTGCCCAATTCTTCAGTTACAACGCCTCGCTACAGTGGTATCTCCACAAAGCCTGGGGTACCCCCGCGCCGACTGCTGCCGGGTACCCCTACAACTGCTGAGATGCCCATCTGCAGACCATATAAGTGTCTCCAACCGCTGGGTGTCTCTCCAGACTTCCTCTTCAAACTGCAAGGGTGCTCATAAAATGGCTGGGGTGTCCCTATTTATCCCTCTTGTCATTTAGACTGTATCTGGGCTCCCTCTTACAATCTGGGGAGCCCATTTTCAGCTTGCAAGGGTGCCCCTATAACGACTAAGATGCACTTCTGCGCAGGGATTCGTATGCAAAGGACGTGGTTAAATTCTATTTTGTTCCTGGATTCAGAAATAATTTGTTATCGAAGAACTGACATCGGGGACGTTTTTTTTCTGAAATGAAGAAATTTGACAGCACAACTTTGAACCTGTAGGATGAAGTTATTTATCCCGCTGGATTATTGAAGCATATTTTTAGCACATCTTGTGGAATGATAAAAAGAATGGACCACGAACACAGCAGGCAACTCAGCTTTTGTCTTCTCTCAGCTACGTTACGAACTTTTTGTGCACTACGCAATTTCATCAAGAGCAATACAAAGTTTGGATTAGTTCATTGTCATTATAATCATCGGATCAAATGGTTCATATACGGGCTCCGGAGAGGATCACATTCTAGATCAAAATCCGGAGTTGATCTATTTTCCACCGCCGCACTCTTATCGTGAATAGATAGCTTCAATGTGTGACTGAATGAGTGGTGGTGGATTGGAGTTTAGGGGCGCGTCGACATCAAGGGTCACTTTGCGCCCATAACTGAATTTTCATCACTCTACGATGCTGCTGTCATATCTTGCTCTCTAGCTTCACGGGTAGGGGTATATCACGTCAAGGCGAGCTTGTCGAATGAACGTAATTTTTTTCCAAGACGCCACATCAGAGTTGTTCCCTATAAGCATACGTAAAGAGGAGTCGGTATTCAACCGCCATAAAATCTGGCGTCGTAGAGGATCTAGTAGTGTACAGCCAACTAAAACATGGTAGACGGTAAGCCGGTAAGAGCAGCGTGGACATAGAGGTCGGTCGTCACCGGTAAGCATGTAACTGTGTGTTGCGAACGTATGACCTATTATCAATCGGCAGAGTATTACTTCTTCTCGACGTTTCGTTCGCTGAGAGGATCAGGGGTAAAAAAACCATCAAGTTGGTCGCCGACCGAACCGAAGCAATCGTGCGTGGTCTCCTACCCAAAAAGCGTACTAGGAGGTAAATGAGCAATATTAGCATGTGGTACTTTGCCTTCGAATACAAATTCGTTGCTGCTCTTTGGTTGTCCTGCAACCATGAAACATCTTTATCTTTCGTACACACGAAAGATAAACCATGCATTGATTCCGATCAATATACCGGGCACATAAGCAGTTTAAAAAAAAAAACACGTTAAATTGATTATGACAAAGAGCCTTCGCCAGGCCCCATCTTATCGACTGTAACAAAAACTAGCAACATATGGAATGTTGTGCCCAGCTAAATCCGCTTGGTCATTCTGGCTCCAGATTATTGTTGTATATGGAATGTCGTGCCCAACTGAACCCGTTCGGTCATTCTGGCTCCAGTTTATTGTCGTATATGAAATGTCGTGCCCAGCTAAATACGATCAGTCATTCTGGCTCCAGTTTATTGTTGTGCACGTTAAACAAAATATTGTGCACATGACTCGCCACCCCAGATATAACAAGTTGCCTTTTTGCCCCTCCACACATAAAAGAGAAAAATACGGACTGGATGTTTATTGGCCAATGGCTGAATGAATTCACATAAACAAATTTTGCACTGGTCGAGCTTCAGCAATATCTAACATGCGGATTTCAATTGTGGTAAACTTATTGTGCGTTTTATTTTGCCTGATGGCAACAGTTACGGTCAAGGGTGTGTATTCTCACAATAAGCGCGCGAGACGTGTTTTTTTTTCTTGGGAGCAAAACTATGGGCTAAACTATGATTTTTCAAGTGGTGAGAAACGAAAAATGAGCCGCCACAAATAAACAATTTGGCATCATATTCAAAATCATAAAACTGTGGGCAGTTCCTGAGAATGTGCGTTGTGCACAATTGCGGTGAGACATAAGCGATTTCCCAGGTGCGTTTTACTAACATGAAATATCCACCCGATATTTCCACACATTCATACGATCATAACCAATTCCAAGAAACTGAGTGTGATGCAAGTCTAGAACACCTCTGTCCGAGCACGCGCAAGGGCAACACTAATTATATATCTTTGGAAGTCTCTTCAAATATATTAAAATGCTGATTTATCCTTTGCCGTGAATCCCATGTACACAGATCCAGTAGAGAAAGGCTTGGTTAGATAGTGTATCACACAACCACGACGAACGTTTAGACAGCGGTTTGTGAACAAACCGCTAACTGCCCCTGGTGGGCTAACTGCCCCTGGTGGCAGTTAGCCCACCATCGGCGGAGCCGCGCCCAGCCCGCGCGCAGCGCCAGCGGCGGGAGATGCAAAACAAAACTGTTGCACGTAGCACAGATGAGTCGCAGGAGATAACGGCGACATCAGCGAAGATGAACAACATTGAGGCGCGGTTGCAGGGTACCAGGGCGTCTGCTACAGCTGACCGGCGCTCAGGCAAGCGGCGCGGGTGTGCGAGAACTTCAGCGACAGTTCTGCGAGATTCACACCCTGTACCCGCACGATCAGTGCAGAACCACAACGGCAGGAGGCAACAGGAGGTGACGCCACAGGCACACCTCCCCCGCCGATGGAACGCCGCAGCTCCAGCAGCAGCTGGCTCTGAATAACTAATAATAACATACCTGGATATATACGTATATGTAGAACATTGTCATTGGTGCATGTTGCCATTCAACTGGGCAATGCACCATTTTCCCCCAGGTGAAGAAAGCCATCCTGAGGGCTTCACGCCTGCACAATAATAAAGAGGTCAAGGGGTAAGCATTTAGTTTTATACCATGTGAATTACTGCGTGGAAAATTCCATCGCAAAGTATTATGGTGAAGTCAAACACAATTGGCAATCAATAATGGTGGAAATGCACCTTTTTGACGGTATTATGGGTTGTGCTAAGTTATGTGTTGTAGGCCATATCAACGCTAAACAAAAAGCTTGGGACCCACAAATTGTGCAGCATTATTCAACCACGGAACCATAACAAAATAAGTTGCCCTGAAATTGATCAACACCTTATACACCAAGTTGGGTCACACTTTTTTGTCAATTTGGGTTACATAACCAAACCCAACCATTGGGCCACAGGGTGAAATGCACACCAAAGGGACAGAACACGATTAGCTGACTATTGCAGATAAGAAGTATGTGGTGCCACATATGTTGCAAACTTCCATAATTTGCAGGAATTTGTTATTTAGCCATCACATTATGAGGGTTATATTGGATGGCAACAGGGACATCACAAATAAAAGTTAAACAAAAAACTTTCACAAACGCAACACCACAAACTTTTCAGCAATGAAGTGTCCTGTTTACAGTGGGCAATAAAATGTAACTTTAAGGTAAAAAGTTTGTTTTGTAATATGCATGTCTCCATCATCTTGAAACATCAGAAATAGGTGAAACTAATTCCTGGAGAACTGCCATTAATGCAATATTCAGCAGCATTGGGTTCCACAAATTTTGAAAAGAACAGATGAGTGAATAGGCACTGGAAAACATCTGGACAATTGATAAATATCTGAGGATCTGTGCACTGCTGCAGATGTGCATTCAGCACTGAATAGATCCACTGAAATTGTGGTTGTCTGGTCTGTCTGCTCACCATCACTGAAAATTGATGAGGGTGTGGGCAGAGGAGCCTCCTCCCTTACACAGTGAGCAGTGTCACCAGATGGGCGTGCTTGAAGCACAGATTATTGCAATCAGGAACAGTAAGAATAAAATTGTGCAATTTGGAGTTATGTGATCAGCCAGGAGTGGATCCAGGAGGGCAAATTGGGTCATGACCCCTCAAAAGCAAAAGAGGGATCCAGTCCCTCTTTTGCCTCACCCCAAAGGACATCAATACTTACATCTCCGGACAGCATGTACCACACTGCTCCCTCCCCCATCCCAGGATCAAAACATGGAATACATGTGGCCTAAGTAGACATCACATTCCCCCCCATGATTGGAACATTGCATACCAGCAGGGTCCCATCAGACATCACTCCCCTCCCTATAATGACATCAGCTGGGGCCCCAGCACAGCATGTGCCCACCTAGCCCAAACTGGGTCCCCCTGGGTGGCTTTCTGGATCCACCTCTGTGAACAGCCATCCCAAAATCATTATGCCTAGTTAAACTTGGTAGCTAGGTTGTAAAAGACTAACAGTGCCACATATATCCAAACCCTATCAATACTAGGAGTCGTTCATTTATATATGGAAAGAAGCCTAGCCTATTTAGATAGGGAAATAAGCAGCCTTTGTATTTTGCCACTTTTCTCCCTATGATTATATATAATATCATTACTTTCATTTCTGGCTAATTAGTGGCACATATTTTTGCCCCTCATCCAGCTAGACCACTGGCCACTTGTCCCCAGCTGGCTCTCTGATGGATATGTCTTCTTGGGCCCACAATCACCATGCTGCTTTTTTTGTGTGTGCTGATAAATGCTTTGTTCAGAGCCTGCCCATGTGCACCCATCATACCCACACTTGCACACCTTTCTTGTCCTCTTTTTTGCTGGCTTATCACCATCACCATCATCAACCCTCTATTCTTCTTCTGCAATTCCAAATCCCAACTTTGTTTGCTTCATTCTGTAACAATTAGGGCACAATGTGAATAAATTCATGCAAGATGTAAGATGGAGCAAATAATGAAAACTGGAGCCCACACCTTCCAGGAGAGGCAGGGGGAGGGCAGGACAATGTCAATAAATGCATGACCTTTTGGGTGGGAAACAAATGGTAACCATTGGCATTTTAACCTCCATAGGCCACTCATTTGACCTCTTATGATTACATATGAGACAAATTTTAAAATTTTGGTTTAGCTTTGGATACAACATTTGAAAACACCACACTGTGATGCATAAATTGTTTTCCTTTGTATGTTGTCACATTTATCAAACATTTTGACCACCATCCTGGACTGGTACAATTTATGGGCACTGGGATGTGGGTCAGCATGTGATGCTTCACTATACACAAATGATCAACAAATGATCTACATCATTCTTGAGCTGTCAATGGTGGATAGCTGGAACAAACCCCCAATGGGGAAAGCTTAAAGCAAATTTGAATGATTTTTAGAGCAATCCACAGTATGTCCTCACAAAACTCACTCATATTTTCTTGCTATTCTGGCTACTATGATGTATGGGAAAGTGGGGCATGGCAGACCACCCTCTACCCTGCCATAGACTTTTACCAAGCCAGATTTAATTTGCCTTGTGGAAAGACCCATGGAGTGTGCATGCTTTTGGCTATTTCAGACCTTGTCTTAAGCTTTAATCTTGTGTCATGATTTAAAAATGTTGTTTTTCCACTTTCGGATACAATTTCTTCAATACACAGAAATTTGTAAATCTTAACAACTAGGTAAGACCGATTTTTGTCTCTAATACCTATGTTCCCTAAAATCAAAATTTCAATGCTAAACAAGCTTGCAGTAGCTAGGAGTTATACTTTACAAAAATAACCCCAAGACAAATCCCAGATCCCAAGCTTCACTTTTGGGCAAAGTGGACTGCCCATTAGAAAGCAACCCATTGTTTGCAGTGGCAGATCCAATTCCATTTTGTGGGTGCAATAGGTGGTCATAGCAACCCACGAAATATATTACATTTGTCCCAGATTGTTATTTTGGGATACATTTCAGATTGAGAATCAAATAGTAAATTTCTACCTCCCTGGACATGCCTATGCCACTAAAGTGCAGCTTCCTTTGCTGAAATTGCTTGCAACTCCTATTTCTAAGACAAGCTACCATGCACAAGTCACAAAGTATGTCCCTTGACATTTACATTTAACACAAATGGCTTGCAATTGAAATGGTCCACTTTGCCCAACAACTTTGAAAATATAAAAATTGAGGTGCTCTCATTGATTTCAGTTTTGTTATATAAAATATATATAAAATTTCCACTTCAAAGAAAGGATAACAAGGCATTGGGTTCCATCAAAGAGTTGGTCATACCTCCATATGAGATCTCATCTTAGACTTACAGGATGTCAAACCTTAGGTGGTCTGCTTTGCCTCACTCTTCCCTACCCATGGTTTGAGAGCCTTAGAAGTGTGAGGCCTAGAAGTGTTGTGAATTTAAGCCAGCTTAAATAATAATAGGCCACTGTCTGGCATAAATTCAATTTAAGCCAACTTTTTTTACCATCCCTATGTTAAATGTCCCCATTAATTTGGCCTACTCTTCCCTGATCATTTACACACCTGTCCATAAACTTTTGTCTGGGGGAATCACTAGGTGGAGCATAACTCATGCATTTACATGGGGAAATAAGCACAACATGGGAGAGCTGGTTAAAAATTCATCAAATTAGTGTAGAGGAGGAAGGGGGGGGGGGGTTCTGAACACTTAAGGCACCATGCAACAAATAGCTCTACTGCTGCTTTTGTATGGCTGATCCAGCAATTCTACTGTGTTTACTGAAAACAAAAATGAACAAGCTATCCATATTCAAACAGTTCCTTTCAATTGAAATCCTCTAACCACTTATAAAGAGGAACCTTAAAATAGATCATTATTTTGTAGTGATATGCTGTATTCTGAACATAAAAATGTTGCTGTGCAGGAATACCTCACTGTAACAATTGCAGTACAAGCTATTAGTGGTGACTGAAATATGCTGGTGTAATTGCAAAAAAAAGTAAATCACTTCCCTATGGTTTTCTTAAGCCAACTGCTCTTTGAAGCCAAAAATCATGCCTGTGAACTTTGCATGCTCTGTGCACAAAGAATTAGTAGAACCATGTAATCAGACATTCATATTTTGGTAGAAACAAGTCAATCATTTCTGAATACCATAATGTTTTTGTTATGTACTCAACATGTTTTGTTTTGTTCAAGCACACAACATGTTTTGTACTCAACATGATGAGGGCAACATCAAAAGGTAGGTGTTAAGGAACATAACATGTTCAGATACCCCCATACAATCCCCCTACACCACCCTCTTCCATAACTGAGTCACTTTTAAACTTTTAAAAATTAAATTTATACACAGATTATGTTGCATTTGGATGTGATGATCACCAGTGGTGGATCTACAGGGCCTGTTTAGTGAGGGCAAATTTTGGGGAGGCAAATGTTAAAAACAGACGAAAGTGCCAAGAACATTGATTTAAATAAAAATCTGGCAGTTTAATGGGGGAAGGGGGCAATTGCCCATTTTGCCCTAATATAGATCCACCACTGCTTATGACAAATATGTTTTCACTTAAACAACTTTCAGCTACATCAAATTGACATTGAAGTTTATGCTGCATGGACAGCTTTTCCCCATTTACTAACATGGCAGGGTGATAGTGCAACAATGCACCAGACACTGTTGTCAGCACCAGAGATAGGCAGGCTCAGTTGCAAATTTTACCTGGCTTGATATGGAGGGGGCAAGGCTGGCACAAATTCCAGAAACATAGGTGGGAAAGTAGGTGGAGAATGGTTGGCAGGATGTTTGACATGATACAAAGATGTTAGAAAAGATTCACTGGCAATATTATTTCTTTAGATTGGTTAAAAAGATAAAACTTAGTTTGACCAGTTTATATTATAAATTATGATCAAGCACACAAGCATCAAGCACTCATTGCTTGAAAATGATTTATAATAGAAACCAATCACACTAATATTTCTCTTTTTAACCAATCTAAAGATCTAATATTGACAGCGAATCACTTCTAACATTCATATCATGTCAAGCATAGCTGATCTTTCTTTCATATGGCCTACAAATTGGGGTGGATGGTTATTTCCGCCCCCCCCAATCCACCAAATTGTATGTAATGCCTGGAGGGAACAGACAACAGGTAATGCCTCTTTCTTGGATCATTTCTCATACCAGAAGTGATCTCAATGAATTTGAATGGGTAAAAATTGAACCCAACAGTTTGACTTGAAGTTCACCAAAATCAGCATGCATATCGCCTGGTTATCTACGGTTCGTTCCAAGTTGAACGGACGCACCAAACCATTTAAGTTTCAGTAATGGCACAGGCTTTTCTCACCTTCAGGTACATATATGTATAGATGAAATCATCAAAGCTAGATAAAAACAGGTTTCCACTCCGACCATACCCATTCACTAACAATTAGGCCACCACTTCTGTTCGTTCAACAAATGTCCACTTCAGCGATTCCCTCCTCACATTCAAAATCGAAATCTCTTCCTTCCCAGCTCAGCTGCCCTTTCCCGACTATTTCCTGTTGCTAGTTCCTACTAAGACACGGCGCGGCGACCAGCCTGCGACCATTTGTCGGTGATTCTCGCCTTTTTTGAGCCCATTGACTTAACACGGGTGGTCTCATTGCGACCACCGAGAAAGGCCGACGGGCCGCGGTGTCCGCCGTGGATATCTGGTATTTTGGGTACCGTAAATCTGGTATATTAAAAATATATGCTAGATTGTTAAGATGTGCTAAATTAGTATTTGAAGGGCAGCTGTTTCATGTTAGAAGCGCACCTACGACAGGGCTGCCTTCATGGGCTGCAGTCTGCGGAGTTTGATCGGACAGAGCCCAGAAGAGGTGCCACTTTTTACAGTATAACGGTCCGGCGAATGGAAGCAACATAAAAGCACGTCCTTGATTTCTTGGGTTTTGCGTGTGTTAGTCTTCGCTGTTGGTCTCTCAAATCAGCTTAACCTTAGCGTGTGTGGTCTCCGACGACGTCGGCAGATCGGTGACTTTTTTGACCCCTGGAGAGGATAGCCATTTTCCTACGTCAGTTTTAAAACTCTGAGCTTACTACACTTGGAATTCCACGTTCGTTGCCATTCAGACCGTATATTTGATAATATAGTGGGGTATAGAACCATTGGAGGGAGCCGTAGACGGACCACACCGCCATTACCAATGGCGTGTTTGGCGGTAATGTCGGCAGCTTCGTTTCCCGCGAGTCCAACATGGCTGGGAATCCAACAGAACACGATATTTTTGCCCACGTCATCTAGGGATTTTACGACTTTGGTAATCCTCCGAACAAGTCGGTTATCCTGGTTGAAGGTGTTCAGTGCCAGGAGACTGCTCAAAGTGTCTGTGAAAACCACGTGTTTTTGTGGACCGGTCTTTTTGTATAAAATAGAGAGCTTGCAGAATGGCATACAGTTCGGCAGTAAAAATCGATGTTTGCATCGGTAAACAAAAAGATCGAACAACTTGTCTACTTACGAAAGCACACCCGACACCAGAGGCCGCCTTTGAGCTGTCTGTGTAAATGCGTGAAAAGTCGTGATATTCGTGTATTTTTTCCAATGCTAACATGCGGAGATCCTCCGGGCTTACCTGCCCTTTCTTTGAGCAGGTTAGAGTCATGTCAGTTTTCACTGGGACAACATGCCAAGCGGGAGTGCTCGGAGTGATTACACGTGCTACGGAATGCGGCCGGATATTACATTCTCGAAGAATCGGGGACATACGAGTGGAAAACGGTAATCCACGCTGAGTAATGTGACGTGCAATTGACGACCCCGAGAAAATCCACCGATAGGCTGGATGGTTCCGGTTTTGAGCAACGTTGCATGCATATCTCGCGCACAATAACTTACGGTGTAGTGCAAGAGGTGGCAACAGGTACTTCTACCGTGTAAGACAGCGTTTGGATGCGGCACTCGCTCCGTCATAAATAAAACATCCATAGTCAATTTTAGAGCGCACGAGCGATTGCTACATGAGAAGTAAAACTGATCTGTCAGCTCCATATCAACACCTATAAACGGTGCTCATCACCTGGAGACCTTTTGTACATTTGTTGATGAGGTCAGTGATGTAGGTTTTATACGTAACATGGCGATCCATCCACACCCCCAGAAACTTGACTGTAGGGCTGAAAGGTATGAGGTGACCGTTCATCCTTATCGTTGGGTCTGTGCAACGGCGTTTGGGACAGAAATGAACAGCGGTAGTCTTAGAGGTGGATAAAGTGAAACCAGTTCTATCACACCACTCCACCAATTTCACTAAAGTTAAATGGAGCTGTCTTTCCACCAGAGGCGAAAAGAGCCGGCGACACGCCGACGCATGCCGGTGACAGCTAAAGGGACACGGAAGATTAGTGAGACAGCCAAAGTCTGACATGTCTTTTTCTTTCCGAGCTTGAAAAAAAAAAACTTATTTTTCTTAGAACGAATCGTATCAGTCCATTTTTTGGCTAGTTTACATTAGAAAACGGCAAATTGTATATACTGGTGGCGTCCTTAGGACACAGCTGCTGGCTGAAAAAAAACTGCGGTCCGAGCGATGGCCTTTCTCTATATTTTCATAGAGGTCGGCGCCATGCCGATGAGAGAGCCCTTTGCTGTCTCATGCGAGACATTTGTGGCGCGCTGAAACTTGTTGAACGAAGGAGAATCGGGTCCTGGTAAATGACGTCATGCAAGCCTGCTCTTACATTGCTCGTAGGCATCTGCCTGCTCTTAATTAACGCAATAATTCGTGAAACAAAAAAGCAAATCAACACGAAGACATTTTTTTTCAAGCAAATCACAACAGGTACCCAATATATTGTCACTTCCTTTTATAGATGCGTGGGTACGTATATAGGTTTCTGTGATGTAATTTGGAGAATGGAAAATGGAGAATTGGAGAATGGAGATACTCGATGGCTTGAATGGTTTGCCATGATCTTTGTCCACCGTTTGGTTCGTTCGTCAGGCATCTGTGCGAATAGTGGCAGTTCTGCGTTCTTTTTGTGCCCTTGTAGAGTAGCTGGAACCATGGGGAAGTCGACGCCTTCTGCACCATCAAGGAAGAAGTTGACTTGCGGCTATGGAAGCTGTAGTTATGAAGGAGAAATGCGCAACATGAAGAGGCATAATAAGTTGAGGCACGGATGGGGGCCGTTGCGAGTAAAAAATATGTCCTTCGGTGTTGGAGGAAAGTGGGAACGATTGTGTAGACCGGTGCCGAAGGACGATGTCAACGAATCATCAGGAGCAGGTAATTATTTTTTTGTGTGTGTGGTGATTCACTGGACAATTCCATGCAAGCAAGGAATTTATTGTCTTGTGCTGGGTATGCCTGCTGACCAGGTTTATGTACCCAGGTAGGTAGGTAGGTGCCTATGTAGGTAGGTAGGTAGGTAGGTAGGACCTACCCGAATAACAGGGCTCTGCGCTTTGTAATCCTAAATATGGACAAGAAGTTGTGGGGTAAAGCAACATGGAAAGAATGTTTTTCTTCCAGCTTGAAACATCTGAATCTGTTTATGCTGCCAATGAGTCAAGCGTTTTGTTGCAGAGTTGTTAATTGTTAAGCAATACCACTCAACCTAAGATAAGAAGAATGAGATGATAATTAAGTGGCGGGTGATGTTCTGGGTGAAAAATTAATCTAGCAATAGTCAATGTATAATACTGTATCATGTCCACATTTTCAGCATACAAAGTAATGTTCACATTTTCAGTCAGCATTCCTGCTAGCAGCATGCAAAGTAATGCTTTAAAAAATAAGAATTCAACTTAGTCTATCCTCCCCTTGATGGAAAACTCCAAAAAGGAAACTGGAAAAGTTCAATGGTATTATTGCATTTTGAGGTAACCAGAAAAGAAGTTTTGCATACATTTTACTTCATGAACATATCAAGGTGTTAGGTTATGCTCTAGTTGAAGTATTTTTGGATTTTAGTGATTCTTTAAAATACAATTCATGTAATTTCTTTTCTTGAAATGGAGGTGAGCCTATGTTAGGCCTGGTTACTTTTTCTGTATTATTTGTGTGATTTGGTGAGCACCACCACAACTAGTCCAGCAATCATTGTCATCAGGCAATGGTCAGCATATTTTAGACAAAATGTTATGCTGGGCATTTTGTAACTACATGCCAGTATGGAGAAAAACCAAGGTATACAATAATGGAACAATATGATAACCTTGCTTTGAGACAATATGATAAGAGCTGATGCATATGTATGTAATCTGGAGCTGATTTGAACTCAATTTTATGCTTGCATCAAGCATGTACCATAATATCAGTGCTGACTTCTCTCTTACACTGAATATGTACAGGATGACATGGATTGTTCTCATACTGTCGAACTAGTTTTTACAATAATGTATTCAAGAAGATGATACATTTCTGTGCTCATTTGAAAAGGAATTCACGGCTCATTCTGCTCTGTTACATATCTCATTGAAACAACATATGTTCGAACTACTCCACCTGGGGACACGTCCATTCCTTCATTAGGTCCTAAATAATTTTTATTTCAACCATCACTTCTCAAGACTGAAAAATCAATTAGAAGCATGCATTTTCAACCTGTTTTGGGGAATGGCCCAATCATGCATCCACTTTCCTTTTGTCGGCCACTGGACATGCACATTCATCAGGTAGGAGCCCATATATTTCAAAACTGTTTTTTCTCTGTGTGTGTGGGGGGGGGGGGTCATTTTGTGGATAATTAAAAATCAAAACAAAATATTCAAAGTCAGAAAAGGGAGGCTGTCGACCACGACCATAACATTTTTATCCATAAAAAATCAATGTTTTTATTTTGAAAACTATCCTTTTTAGTTTTCTATAAAAATGTTTAATGGATAGAGCGGACTGCAGCGTGTTCTTTGCAGTCAATTTGCTCTCATAAAATGCTTACTTTACCCGGAATCTTAAATTTTATTCCTTATGGGTGAATATGCAAAACTAATGTCATACAAATCCTCTGGTGCATTTTCTTCCATCCCTAAAGAGAAGCAAATGCTGAAAGTTTCAGTCAAACATCTTTTTCCGTTAAAACGTGACGACTGGTTTAGCTTTTCTGGAGTTCACCTCACTTGACCGTAACTAACTCGTTGACCCTAGATGACCTGACCTCAAAATTTCCATACAAGATGCCAAATTGATGTGGAAAAATGGATGTCAATTTTTTTTTAACGGCGCGCCGTTCTATCACTATCCGCGGTAAACCCTGCGTGGTGGGGCCGAGCGGTGAACCTGCCGTGATCCATATCAGCCACTGGGCATGATAAGGGCGCTCCGAGAGCACCCATAAGGCACTCGGAGAGTGCTTTAGGAAATTTCGAGGGTGCCGTTAAGGCATCACGATGCTTCATGGTGTGGCGTGGGAGTTCCTGACTCAAGGTTACTTTGGTCAGGTTTGGGTAGGAGCAATATTAGTGAAATTACGAAGCAATAAAATAAGAATTTTCGTAGTCGATTTTCCCTACCATACTTGCCCAGCATGCAAGCTAGCAACGTTATTGTCTTCAGTATCTATAATTCGAAGATCCATACTGATAATGCGTCCTATAATCCTTCCACGTACAAATGTGGGACCAGGTGTTCAAAATGGCATTACGAATGTGACATAACCAGTATAAGCGAAAGTGTGTTTCAACTAGAAGAGTTGGATAATGCCGGTATGTTTATGCCGATATATACTTGATCGCTTGGCATAACAACTGAAGCTGAAAATATCCTTAAACCGAGCAGTGCGGCATAAT
This sequence comes from Imbricaverruca yamaguchii, assembly GCA_034440575.1. Classification (NCBI taxonomy): domain Eukaryota; kingdom Metazoa; phylum Arthropoda; class Thecostraca; family Neoverrucidae; genus Imbricaverruca; species Imbricaverruca yamaguchii. The sequence continues at coordinate 1,029,794 of JAOTOL010001559.1, forward strand.
TTCCTGTCCTTCGCATTATGCGTATTAATGTGATCTCCGGACCAGCGTTTGGTCCCTGATGTAGCTCCATTCCTGAACTTGTAGAGGTACTTAGAACATTTTGGTGTAATTCCTGGTTGACCCTGAAGGTCAGTTCAAATATATCAGTATTGGGGTGCAGCCAGCCACCATGTCGTATCGGTATCCTGAGGCCCTGGCCACGAAGTAATGCGATTTCCTACGCCCATGTTGATGATATGCAACTTGCGTGCTTGCTCAGCTAGTGTTAAAGCTGCCTGCCATGACGTTTTTCAAGTTCGAGGGGTGCATGAAAAGATTGGAAACACATATGGGCCAACATTAGGGGCGCCTGGACAGACGTGAAGGACGCCGATGCCATGCTATGACCGAACCTTCACTGTATTTTTTTCGGGAGAAGAGAGGGATGTATTATGATCAAGATAAGAACACTATGCTGCATGGCGCACTATGACTTTAAATGTCCGCCGTGACCAAATCATAGATGTCACTGGTGTAAGCCGACATTTAACATTGGAGTAAACATTGGACTGCATCACACGTCACTTGATTCATGTTCCGTTGATTTATGTGCCACTCGGGCATGAACAAAAAGTGAGATGTGGTTGCCATTTAGCTTCTTAAAAAAAATAATATGCGGGAGTTTGTGCCACCTATGGCATCACAGCTATGTAAACGCCAGTTAACCACACCACACATTATGAATATATCGTGTTTCTATTTCAATGTCATCGTCCGTTGAACCGAGCTGCGCGCTGAAAACGAGGGTATCGGCGTTAGAGAGGGACACCACCATAATTTTTCTACTGATGGGAAGTGCAGGTGCGGTGGCCTCGACCAATCCTCAGCTACCTAGCAGCATCGACGCCGCCATCAAATCTGCCAAAGGCGTCGATGATCTGCTTGCAGTCTGTGGAGGCCTCTTAAAGACGGCTGAGACGACGGATGGCTTTTATTGCTCCGTGTGTACGAAGGACGCATCGGGCACCCAACAGAGCGTTGCAGGTGTGTTCTCGTACAACTTTAGCAGTCATTGCTTTCACATACGCCGAGCATTTGCCACTGCCTTTCAGAAGGCTGAAGGACACCGTGAGGAGGCACTTCGACAGCGAGCGGCATGTCCGAGCTCGGAAAGCGTCCGAGGAGAAGTCTCGACAGGCCTCAGCTCGAGAAAAGGAAGCCGGAAGTGTCGCCATGCGAGTGCTGAGGACGGCATATTATGTCTTGAAAAAGTCGTTCTCACATACCGTGTTCGAAGACCTCATCGTTCTCCAACATATTAATGGAGTGAACGTGGGTGATATTAATCACTCAAAAATGTTCATGATGCAAGTGTGAGAGCTGTTCACAGCGGAAATCATTCGAAAGCCCGCTGATCACGTCAGAAGCCAGCCGTGTGTCGCACTGATGGCTGACAAACTTACCATCAACCACAGGACGATCGACATCACTGCCATTACGACGATCGTGCCCGATGCTCCCGTAGGGCAAATGCTTCAAAGCTTCGTGCTTGGGGCGCCCGTAGTCTAGGACCACGACGGCGACGGGCATGCTCGGCAGCTGCGAGCTACCTTAGCCGGAATCGGCATCGCATTCACAGAGCAGCTGTCTGCAATTGCAGCAGATGGCCAGTTGCACCACAATGGTGTGCCCGGCAAGCTGTTCAGGATGATGAACTGTGAAAATGAAAACCGGCCGCCGTCTGCTGCTTGCGTGCCGTGTGTGTGGGACGGATCGCACCTGGCCAATTTGGCCGACGGGGACGCCAGCCGCGACCCGACGTGCCGCTGGGTGGATGCCACCATCGCTATCGTGACCCGTGCCACCAAACGCTTCTCCCACGGAAGTGGTCTAGAAAGTCTCTTGGAGACTGGAACACAGCTTGGGCACCGCGTGCTCAGGCCAAAGATGTGGTCCGAAACGCGCTTCGCCCCCACTCGGCGGATGTCCTGAGCACGTTTCAAACCAACATCCCAGCGATGACGCGCGTGCTGCGGGGGCGCATCGTCACGGAGCAGAGAGGCGGCGTCCGCAACGAACTGGAAGCCGACTTGAGGGCTCTGAAAGGTTAGCTAAGTTTGATTGTTTGCCTTATAATAGTAATATTTCCCGTTTTTCCATACATGATATGGAAATTCACGGTGTTAACCCTGCGAGGCACGCATCACTGTATTGTTTTCGCTGGAGTCATGTTCACCTGCGAAATCGTGGACTTAAAATGTGAGACCTCAAAGCCCCTTAAAAAACCAAACGTGGGATAATTGAGCTCATCACGATAGAATAACAATGTTCGTCAACTAAGGGGTATCTTCCCCGTCCCTTGAATCCTCGTATGTTTTCGTCATATGTGTCCTATGTATTCTTCACCATCTAAGTAGTTGAAATAATCAGTGTTTTGTGCATTCACAGATGGAGACTTCCTAGCACGGGTAGCTGTCTTAATCGAAGTGTACAAGGTGCTGGCCAGTGGAAGCCGGATGCAGCAGCAGGTGCAGAACCTGCCGTCGCAGTACGTGGTCGGCTTCGGACACACCATCTGCACCATTCGTGAAGTGGCTGACATTCTGGATGTCCCCACCCGCGGCGACGTCTCCGTGGCAGACATGATTGAGTTGGCCGATATGGATACCAGATGGCCAACTCTGTCGAACTTCTCGCCGTGCGACTAAACAGTGGTGAGCAGCGCTATTTTACCCTTAACAGTTGTCGTTGAAACATACCTATTTGCGTGTATCCGTAGTATTTCTAGCATTCATATTGCGCTTATCCAGCATATAAAAGCCAGTCTTGAGCCCACGTCGTCGCCCACGTGGGCATTCAGTCGTCTCGCATCCGCAATACCAATGGCCTCTATGCATGCTCTGTTCATGTTCAATCGCTGTATGCTCTGTTTATGTTCTGTTCTGTTCATTTATTTATTTGTCATTGTAGGTTACCTCTTTTGTTTTCAACATAAAGTAGCTCATCGATGTGCAAATAGTAAATCGCTCGCTACTACAAATTTACCCTAGCTTAGCCTAGATGATGGGCTTGGCTTATTGATGAATGCACTTTTGAGCCATATATGTTAATTTTTCCAAGTAAAATCACTTTTTATACAATGCTGTAATAGGTTGTGACTGCCAAGACTAACCTTTCCAATCATCACACGCTTTTTCCGGTCTTTTCACGAACGATGCGTTCCATGTATTTGCACATGCATATCATAAGTGAGAGTACTGTGATAGATGGCTGAGTAGTTTTTTCGTTCCGCTATTGACCGCGGCATTTGCCTGCCAAAGCACTTCGAATTAATTTCCTTTCAAAATATCCAGGCCGTATTGTTTTATACTTCTCGTGTATAGCTAATTCAGGCTCTGCCATTCGTTCACAGACAAAGGACGCTACAGCCTTGGCCAGGCGATTGAGGCACAGGCGAGGTGACTTGAATGCGATCGGCTCAAGAATGGGCACAGACAACCAGAGCCTGATGGACGCCACGCTCGACATCAGGGAGGTGGCCGATGTGGAGCGCATCAGGGCCACCAGTCGCCTGGTGTCCCGGCGCGTCGTTCCGCAGTCGTGCCGCTTGTCCTTCGAATCCGCGACCGCAGGCTACAAGGTGTTGCACGAGCCGCGCTGCGCGAATGGGTGCAACCAGCAGCTGCTCAAGGTACTGTGGGAGAGCCGCGACAGTACGCCCAGCCTTGGACCATACGTGGACTTGGTAACCCGACTGTGGCTTATCTTCCATACTGAGAGTGTTGTAGAAAGCATGGGGAGTGCAGTGCAGGAAGTGTTCGGCATGCACCGTCAGCTCGACCGCGCCAACGCGGCGAAGGAGCTGGTAGTGCGCTGGAACGGGCCGGACCCGTGCCAGGCCTATGATGTGATCCGGGCCGTTCAGCGCAAAGCCGGGTTCAACTTTACCCGGCACTCGACAAGTCTGCGCCAGTCGCTGGCTGGCACTGTCATCACGCGCCACAAAAGCACGGCATCTGCTAAGTGCGCAATATGTGCGTATAAGAAATAGCACGCGCGTGTTCAGTAGAAGGAAAGTGAGACCCCAGGGCGTCTGTAGCTCAGTAGGAAACTGGGTGTCTGAGAAACAAGAGGTGCTGTGCTCGATTCTCGGCGGTGTCCTCCCTTCTTGCCAAGTTGAGAGGCAGGCGATGCAATGTGGCCTCAACTGATTAGCCACAAATAACACAAAAAGTATGACTCCACGACCTGGCCTAGCTCAGGTCTTTGCCCTTAAACTCTTCCTACCTACCAGCAGCGTGTACCTGAGCGTGCGGGAAAATTCCAGTTATACACCATTTTCAGAACGTTGGGGACGGCCGCAGGAGCCCGCTCCCCGCCAACCGCTTTCTCTCGTCTTCCCATTTGCTGGATAACCAGCTCAATCAAGAGGATAATATTAAGGAAACGTTGAAGTACCTTGGCATGTCGTATCGGAATGGTCCGCTTATTAGGTCAGCTCTCTGCTGTGTCAACCAGGAAGCCTTATGACATAGCCATGGGCGGAAACTGCATTGTTCGAACTGATAACCAAGGTCCAAACAGCTTCGTCCTGCGGCATCCACGGTGGCCCCCAAACATATTTCGTGGACTTAATTGTGACAACTCACGATTCCAAACATAAAAAGTGTTTCTCTCCAATTTCTGGCTGAAATATGTATCAACTGCAACGAGGATCAAACATTCGTTTTCAACGCCGCGAAGCAGGTGTGCGAGGCACTTGTTTTATGAAACATATATGCAAAAACATTGAGACAGCTCACAGGTTCGTCGGTGACAGCTTCGGCATTTTTTTCACCCCTGCTTTTCACCGTCCGCACCGTACGAGAGGAGATCCATACTGTAAAATCATCTACGAATAGCGCTCGTCCTACCGATGTCGGCATGCATCACCCACATCATTTATGGCAATGGCGAACAGAGTCGCACACAATATGCTTCCCTGCGGAATCCCATCAATCTGTTGGAAGGTGTCAGAGAGGTAGCCACCTGTTCTGACCCGAAATGTCCTGTTTGTAAAAAAAAATAATCAAGAAAAGCCCCATCAGGCCTCTTATGCCTATTTGGTGCAACTTCGTGAGGATACGATGACACCATGCGGTATCATAAGCGCCGTCAACGTCGAAAAATATGGCAGCGGTATGACATCGTTTCATGAAACTCAGGCGTGCAATGGAATCGAGAGCTAAAATATGGTCAAATGTGCTACGATGTCTGCGAAAGCCACTCTTTATAGAGGTGAGTGCATGGCTGTGTTCTAAAAACCACATAAGTCGCAAGTTCACCATTTTTTTCAAACAATTTGCAAAGAGAACAGGTCAATAATGTGGGTCGATAATGAAGTGGGTCCTTCCAGTTTTGTTTGGCTTGCAGATAGGAACGACAAGCGCCCTCCGCCATGTCAATGGAAATGTTCCTCTTTCCCACATTTCGTTGAACACTTGCAGAAGTGTGTTTAGAGCTGTAATCGACAGATGCTTAATAATATCATTGTGTATCATTTATTCTAAACACAAAACTGGGAGCATCAGAACAGACCAAGGAAGCCAGGAAGAAGGCACTGAGAATGCTCGGGGCAATAAATAGGAATGCATCATACAGAAGTGAGGAAGTGATCAGGAAGCTTCACTGTGCATACGTCAGGCCACATTTGGAATACTGCATCCAAGCTTGGTCTCCTAGCTATGAAAAAGATTGTTGGCTTTTGGAGAGAGTACAAAAGAGGGCTACAAAAATGGTTAATGGCATAAGCAACCTGGCATATGAGGAAAGATTGAAGAAATTGAATATGTTTTCACTTAGATATAGAAGGCTGAGAGGAGATCTCATCGAGGTCTTTAAATTTGTCAATGGTCTGGAGAGGGGATACCTTGGGGAAATGTTTGAATTTAACAGAAATGATGCAATTAGAGGTCATAAATTCAAAATTAAAGTTAACCACAGCAGAACAAGGTTAAGGCAAACTTTCTTCACCAACAGGGTAGTGGAACACTGGAACCAGCTGCCAGAAAACATCGTCAGTAGCAGCACATTGAACATCTTTAAAAACAGCATAGACAATCATTATAAGAATATAGGGCTTGCTTTTCAGTATTACAGGGAGGGCTGATTAACAGTTTTGGTGTGCAACTGGTTCAGTGTACAGAGTGCAACCAAGAAGGGCCCTTGTGGCTCATAGTTGCACTAATCTTTTATGTCTTTATGTCTTTATGTAAGGTGTCTGGTCCTTCTGCTACGTTCCTAAGGATGCTTAAAGCAGCAGTCAGTTCGGAAATAGAGAATGGACTGTTGTAATGGGTAGAATCTATTGTTGTAAAATCAAGGGGTAGTGCCTCACACCGGGCTTTGTATTCCGAGAAACATCAACTGTTTTTATTTTGCGATCGTTCTGAGAAGCCCCATCCAATCTCGTTAGAGACATCCTTCGCATTAATAATATCTTGTCCATTTATGTGCAGTGTGGGGAGTGGGGTACAGGTAAGTTTGCCTGAGATACGTTTGATGCGGGACCACACCGATGACAATGAGGTGGAACGGTTGAACGTGTTGACATAAGCTTTCCAGGATTGTCGCTGCGTGTGCGTCAGCAATTGTGCCCCTCGCATGTGCCCTTGTCTTGCGGAAAGCTACGAGATTCGCCATGCAGCTGTCACAATTGAAAATACGGATGCCTTCTTTCTAGCACGTAATGCATCTCGGCATTTATCAGACCACCATAGGACTGGTACACGGCTTGGCGTGCCCGACGAACGAGGAATATATTGTTGAGCACTTTGTAACGTTGTGGTTGTAAACATCTCTATGGAAACCAATCCTTCGGAGCACTCGCCTGGAAGGAACTCCAGTCGGCTTTTTCAAAATCCACTTGGGGGGTCGTCGACCAGCTTCCACACCATCAAAAAAAGCGAGTCCAAACGGGACAATGGTCACTTGTACCTGGATCATCATCCACCGACCACTCTAAACATGTAGAAAGTTCAGGGCTGCAAAGCGTCAGGTCCAGCACAGAGGTCTGTCCTGTTTGCAATGTAATGTGTGTTGGAGTTCCAGTGTTAAGAATACCAAGTGGAAAATTCCGGATTATACTTTCCAATGCACGTCCACGACCAGCACTTTTCGCTGAGCCCCAAACATGGTGATGTGCGTTAAAGTCACCGCAAAAAATCAGCGGGGGAGCGAGCTGATTTACTACTTGCAGCAGTTCTGCAAGTGGAAAGATTGTTTTTGAAGGTAAGTATATGGAGCATATGGTGGTAACACGGCGATTAATTATTATGCGAGCAGCGACAGCCTGGATGTTTTATCTCAGGTGTACTTGTTGGAAGGGGACTGAGTGGTGGACGGCAAGAAGCACACCACCATGTGCCACAGTGTGGGTGACGACGTCCTTGCGTAAAACAGAATAGTTTCTTAAATAAAAGGAAGCACCAGAAGATAGTTTGGTCTCCTGTGGGCATATTACGGCCGGTGTACGGCGGTGCAAAATATGTTGTAATTCGCTAATGCTAGTTCTCACACCTCTACAATTCCACTGTAGAATATTACTCATTTGTCAGTAAGTGAAAGAGGAAGTCCGAAGCTAAGAGCGTAAATGGCCAAGAGTGACTAAGTCATGGTCCTGTAGTCTTAGCTTCGTGGGCGTGAACGCGGGCTCCCAAACTCACTTGGCGACACCGCTAGAGCACAGCTTCATAGCGCGATTTGGGGATGGGGAGGATATTGGGGGTGCACGGTACGACGGGAAGGTGTCTCCGGCGGTCTCATGGCCGCTGCGGGTAATGGCGTGGAGTGAGGTGTCGCCAGTGGGCGCTGGCCCTCAGGTTTGGAGGTCGAGGGGGTTGGGACATGTCGGGCGGTGCGACTGTGTGCTCCTAAATCTGTGGCTCCAGGGCGCACATGCACCATAGGATGTCCAAGGTTTGGATCCGAGATAGTTGGTGGTGGTGGAGGTGGGGGAGTTGGCGTGGTTTTGGAAAGCTGGATAGGAGTGGGTTCGGTGGGCGGGTAAGGATTCGAGGGTAGTGGATGTCTTAGGGGGCTTCTTAGTACGCTGAATACGATGCCACTCTTCTGGAGCTCGCTCTGTAACGGGTGGGCTAACTGCGACTTCCTGGGCCCTTAACGACGAAGCAACGCGCTCTGCCGTGTCGGTTGTGTCATGTGCAGGATTACTTATGGTGGGGGTATTTCGGTGGTCTCAACGCAGTCTTGGGTTGGTTGCCTGTTACTTGTTGGAATCGTAAGGGGCACTCCAAAGGAACGAAGTAGGGCTATCATTTGAGAGATGAGCTCAGAAACCTTGTCGGGCTGAATATGTCGTGGGATCACGGTATGACTTTTGGCTTTTGATGCGTAGGTGATTCTGGGGTGAGTGTGTTTATACACATCTCTGGCCTCGCGGAAGGTTACTTTTTGTGTGTGTCTAATAGCAATAATTTCCTTCTCCTTCAGGTAGATCGGGCAAGTCCTGTCAACGACGAGTGGGAGTCCTGTCCTGGGCCACAGTTTGCGCAACGGGTGGTCTCGGAGGAGCAATGCTCACTTCCGTGCTCTTGGGAGCTGCACTTGCCACATGCAGGGCGATTACGACAAAACTGATTTGTATGACCGAATTTCTGTCATTTAAAACACCTCATAGGGTTGGGAAAGAAAATACTAACCTTAAACCGGACATATCCCACACGAATCTCACCAGGAAGATCGCTCGTGTTAAATGTCAGTACGGTGTTGTCGGTTGTGGCCATCTCTGCACCTCTCCTCACCTTCAACTTTCTCGCTCCAATCACTCCAAATTCTGCTAGTCCATCGACAATCTCTTCCTCCGGTACGTCCCTCAAGTAAAAACAATTGATACCTCTCGACAAGTTCTTGGTTTTATGGGGTTCTACGTCTATTGAAATAATTTCGTCTACCTTCTTGCCACCCTTTCTCACACTATAAACAAACTTAGTCGTCGACAACGCTCTCTCCGCTTCTTCAGCCACCGCAAACTCCACCTCCAACCCTCCATCCTTCAACTTCTCACAACGAACAACTTTTCCAAACCGGTCGCATCCGTTACGTCTATGAAAGGGGGACAAAGAACCAAGAGACTGTGTTTTCCCTCGAAGAATGAGGACTCGCGGGGTAGCGGAAACGTGTTACGTCCGCCGGAGCAGGTGGTCTGGACCTCACGAGAGGGACCAGGAATGTTTTTTGTTCTTGTCGGTGCCATGCGCTGTTCTTGGTTTCGGCTCCTCGGGCGCCCCACCCCTAAGGGATCCATCTGGGGTGACGCCTGGGTCCCGCGAACGGGAGGTCGCCAGGCGCCCGAGGAGCTATACGGGGCAGGCGGCGCCTTCGCCCGGCCGGGAGAAAGACACTCACCACCCCGACCGGGGTCCAGCAATGCCCACCCCTTGACCCCAGCTGCCGGGCCGGCTGACACTGGGACGAAACCCAGGTCCCCGGCCCGAGGCGACTAGCCACTTGGTCCGCGTGAGGCCCCACGGGCCCGCCCGCCCCTCCGGGATATCGGGACCAAAGAGGTGTGTTGGTCCCCGTCACAACTAGCACCGTGCAACGGGGGACCTCAACCTCCAGGACTCCGCCAACCCCGGGGGACGGACCGAGGGGGCGCGGCTACCACGATAAAACGGAGCTGGTGGGCAGGACCGGGGAGGTTGCCCTGCCTGCTCATACTATGGATAGTTAGTGTTGTAGGGCTAGGTGAAGGACATGAATTGGGATGAGATGGGCATTGGAATGGGGGCGTAAGGATGGAAGGACGAGTGAGGCACTCTTAGTCTGACCTCTCCCCGGCCGCCTGGTGGTCTGGCCGCCGGATCCTTGAGGCACGCAATCCCCCCACCACGGAAAGGTGATGCCTCATCGGGGGGAGGGGGTGGAGTGCATTAGTGCCTACATTTGTTTCGCACATAGTCCCCTCAGGTGACACCACGCTAATTGCTTGTTGACTTTCTATGGTATTCAAGATAGACAGCGGGGAGAGGAGGTAGTGAAGACATGTGCAATAAAAAGGCAGTATGAACTACCAACGGTAGACGAAATGAAGATTTTAATTGAATGATACCGTTTGGTTTTCCAATAGGGTTCGGGCAAAGTTCAGAATACAATTTTATATTTCACAAGTAAAAGAATGTCATTCCGACATTAAAATTGGTTAGGTTAGGAAAGATACTATTTATGAAATTTGGGATCGTCATAGTTGACGATGGCGATGTGTGTGACGTCGGACAAGTCGATCCCGTGGCTGTCCGGCCAGCTATTCATCTCGCTGTGTTTTCTGTAATATATGTACCTCATTGATTCGCTGGCGTGCATGTGATCAAGTCCAGACTGCTCAATGACTATGAGACTTCGCCTTCGTTGGTAGATCTGGTAGACTCTAGCAGGGTAGTAATATAACGGGAATGTACCTTGTGCCTTTGATCCAGGCTTGGTGTAGGGTATGTTGAATGTTGCTTCTTTGCTCGTGCAAGTTCCATGAGCGCTTAGCTGAGTTCACCAACCGTGTGCGTCTTCCACTCTGTTCGCCGTGGTCAGTTGCCGCCGGTGTCCCAGATGGCGCGGCAGAGCGTGCAGCCGTACATGAAGCAGTTGGAAGCAGTGCCAGCTGATGCATAGCCATCGACTGCGACCGCCGACTTCCGGGACGACCGGCGCCCGTTGTAGCAGAGACAACACCAGCCGTGATCGGCGTGACCATCCAACGTATTAATTGATTATGCCACTGGTGATCCCAATGTCGATCCACCACGCTGTACCCGCGGCCGGTCTTGTAGCTACTCTTACTCGTAGTTGCTCAGTGGCTCTTCCAGGCCTCACGGCCACTCTAGTAAAGTTTTTTTTTCTGGCTCCCAGGAGCCGTCTTTATTCCTAATGGCTCTCGTGGTTGATGGCTCATTACCCCCCCCCCCCTTAACAGTCCTGCCTAGCTCTCGTCTCAGGGGCTTCCTAGCTCTGCGATGGGTACTAACTATTTGTCTTCAGCTCGTAGTGGCCCTAATCATCCAGGGACCATTTCAAATCCTAATTCCATCCCGCTACTTTTTGGCACTCAGGCACTCTACTTATGCCTCAGCAGTGGCGGATCTGGGAATTGACCCAAGGGCGCTATCAAGAATGTTGTTCCATTCCCCATTCCCAATATTGCCCCTTCCCTTGCTGAGAGTGCAATTCGTGATTTTTTTCTTCACCGGATGGCATAGTCAGACAATTTTTGGGCTGTATTGCAGACATCAGAGAGCTAGGAAATATGTAGCCCATGGTGCTGTCTTCTAGCAGTATTTTATTTTTTATCGTGACCTGTTAATATAATGCTATTGGACGATGCGACACATTTCACTCGAAACAGGTTCCCATGGGCCATGAGATAGCATTGTTGGGTAACTTCTTGGCTATTTACGAGAATTGTTTCTTGTTGGAAATATATTTTGTAATAGGGATCCTCTGTCAAGAATCTCTGTTACCAGGAGGGCTTAGGATCCCTCTGTTAGTTCTTGGGGCCTTTTAGCAGCCCGGGCCCTGCATGAACCTTAGGACTCTTTACGTCTCACCGGTCACCGTCTTCGACCCGAGCCATCCTTGACTTGCGTATCTCTCCATCTGCTTGAGGCCCGCTGTCAGTTATGGGCCTCCTACCATGAACACGTGTCAAAACCGACCCAGGGTCCGCCTGGCCTGGAGCCATCTCCGTCGGTTCGGGGGCCTTTTCTTTCGTGGCTCAGCGCCTTTTCCGTCCGGCCGGAGGCCCCTCTTTCAAAAGCTTGAGCCTCCTCCATTAGGTCAGGGGTCCTTGTACGGCTTGGACCCATCCGTTTACCTAGGAGCCCTTCACATAGGGTTGGGCCCTTCCCGACGACCCGGAGCCCTTTCGGATGGCTCGGGATCTTCTCTGGGGATATGGGCCCCTCTCCTTTGCTCCAGGAGTTCTCTTGAACGACCCAAGGTTTTTTCATCAACGAATCGACCACGAACCCTCCGTCGACTTAGATGCTCTTCACCTTGGCCCAGCCCATGCCCCTTAAACATCCGTCCGTGACTACTCTCCGTTGACTTTGGGCCCTCTTCGTCGGTCCGAAGCACTCTCCGTCAGCTAAGAGCCTCTTTCGTCGTTCCAGGTCGGCACAGCGACCCTTGCAGGCACGTCAAGGCAGCCGACTGGAAGCCCCCTTGGGATCCACCAAGAGGCTTCCACGAATTATTCTGAATACTTTCATTAGGATACCAAATTCACCATTTTTTTACTTGTTTTCTTCTTATTTCGCCTCTAAAATGACGTGGGTCTGCCTATAATGAAACCACATGCTCAATGAAAATATGCGAGTTCAAGCTGTGCTGACTTAAATCGTGAAGAAAATGTATGGATGTCCTCCCATTCCAGAAAACCCAGGACCCCAAGCTGCTAGTCTATCGTGTGCATCGCTACCAGACAATAAGCATGCTTGGACATTTCCCCACGTGGGAGACCGGAGGGAAATTGTGCGTGGTAGTCATCCCTGGACTCAGTTTGCTGGAACATGGCAGATCCGTGTTGCTGCCCGGACGGGCCCTGTCGGCTACTGTCTGTGAGACGACGGTCAGACAGTGTATGCCCAGGACCTGACGGTCACTGAGGCAGTACCGTATGGGCCACGGCACGCAGTATTGGAAACGCTGCCGGAATCGACGGGCGCTGAGGTCTCTCACAGCTCTCCGTTTCGCGCTTCAGAGCCCAGGCAGTCCACTCGAGCCAATCGCTCCTGTGCCCAGCCATGCACCGAGGCGAAACACCAGTCCATGCAGTTCAGTTGAGCCGATCCCTCATGTGCCCAGTCATACACCGAGGCGAAACACCAGTCCATGCAGTTCAGTTGAGTCGATCCCTCATGTGCCCAGTCATACCCTGAGGCGAAGCGCGAGTCCAGGCAGTTCAGTTGAGCCGATCCCTCATGTGCCCAGTCATGCACCGAGGCGAAACACCAGTCCATGCAGTTCAGTTGAGCCGATCCCTCATGTGCCCAGTCATACACCGAGGCGAAGCGCGAGTCCAGGCAGTCCAGTCGAGCCAATCTCTCCTGTGCCCAGTCATGCACCGAGGCGAAACACCAGTCCATGCAGTTCAGTTGAGCCGATCTCTCCTGTGCCCAGCCATGCACCGAGGCGAACCGCGAGGACAGTACGACCCCGAGGAGCATGCTCACCTCGACTACTCATTAGTACTTACTTGACTGATCCGCTTGCGAATCTCAACATGTTGACGTGTGCCGATGGTGTTCCTCTGAAAATTTTATTTTCGAGAGGAGTAGTTGTGTGTCCTGCAGTCGCATTGGTGCAAGTGTGCAGCCAGTGTATTTTGTTTGCATACAATATGTTGAAACCTGTCGACGCGGAACTTCCGTTTGTGTTCTGCGGTTTACGAGGTGTGGACGGAAGTACGTGTATTTGGCCTGTGCTTTGTTGCTTAGTTTTGTACCCAAATTATTTTATTGAAAAGAAATCGGCATTGGGTCGCGATACAAGTTCTTAAATAACGACTTAAGCAGAACAACATTCAACATACACTATACCCATCAAGCTGAGATAGCTGTGTGCATACGTAACTTCGTACAAATATAACAGGGATGGCCATACCATGTCCCGCTTTCCCATCGAAATATATTAATCTTGGACATAGTCATGAATGCAGTTGAAAAAGTGCTTGAGACATCGGGAAAGCGCGCGGAAGGAAGCATCGCAGGCTGGATGAATGCTTTTTGTCCACAATTAGCCGTGCTTTCGCAGCTTGGGTAACATTATCGATTGGATGATTATTATCGAACGGATAATCATTTATGCTCATCGTTGAACATCAGAGAGAAATATCTACCACATTTGTCGCATCCGTCTAACAACATATGTGTCTCGGCACTAGTAAGTCCAGTGGTACCTTGTGTGTGTGTGTCGTATTTCCAATCAGGTTGAAGTGTAATTTTAGTTTGTGCGGTGGGACAGTGTCATACCGCCACCATACAGTGTTGCAATCTGGGACCATTTAAGCGTCAGGAACCCTTGGCCCCATTCTATTTGTGCTTCCCTCATGTGGCCGTATAGCCGGAAACTGTCCATGTCGCCATATATCCGGAAAATGCCCCTCATGTCGCAATACAGCCGGAAAACGTCCCTCATGTCGCCATACAGCCGGAAAACGTCCCTCATGTCGCCATACAGCCGGAAAACGTCCCTCATGTCGCCATATATCCGGAAAATGTCCCTCATGTCGCCATACAGCCGGAAAACGTCCCTCATGTCGCCATACAGCCGGAAAACGTCCCTCATGTCGCCATACAGCCGGAAAACGTCCCTCATGTCGCCATATATCCGGAAAAGGTCCCTCATGTCGCCATACAGCCGGAAAACGTCCCTCATGTCGCCATACAGCCGGAAAACGTCCCTCATGTCGCCATACAGCCGGAAAACGTCCCTCATGTCGCCATACAGCTGGAAAACGTACCTCATGTCGCCATACAGCCGGAAAATGTTATCTCACTTCTGACCGTGATTAGGAATCCAGTTGAGAAAAGTTACAGCCAAATTTTCCCAAATAAATTCGCCAAACGATTCACCTTTCCGTAGAATTAAGGCAATTTTCTAAGAATTTTGATGAAGTCAAATGGTATCGAAGTTCCCGAACTCACTGAAATATATTCCTTTCGGTTGCTAATTTCATGTAGAAGTTCCCGATGTCAAATGATATGCAACATGCCATGGGTGGAAGCCGACCATTCAAGCCCCGTCAGAACAGCTCAAAAGTATTTATCAAACCTCTTGGGAGCAGATAGTGCCGAAACTGGCTGACTAGTGTCGTGCTCTGTATTCTCATATTTTCGATTAAATATAAGTGACTCAGGTGTTTTATGACGTCTCCATTGCATTAGAGTTGATCGCCTTCTTAGTGTCCGGGAGGCATTCATAAAGTATCCGGGGCACACATGGACCACACTGCATAAGTTTTAAAACACGCCAAATTTGATTATATAGGTGCCAAGGGCTGCCACATAGCTTCTGAGATATCAGATGCAGGGTGAACTCGGAAGTACCCCAGCTTATAAATAACTACACCGTTTCATGAGTACTAAAATTATTCTGAATTATACCGCTGGACGAAAACGTAAACGCCCAACTGCACCAGAGCTTACCTGTTTGCCGATAGATGGCAGGAGCATGTTGTGGTTGCATTGTTCCCCCCCCCCCCCAAAAAAAAAAAAAAAATCGGCTGTGCTAGGTAAGATTAGGTTAGCTTAGTTTAGGATAGGCTATGCTAGACTAGGTATGGCTAAGTTAGGTTAGGTTAACACGCGCAGTCTTGGGGGTCTCCAACCGCCCCCTCAGGTTTCTCGCGGATAGTGAAAAACAGCGCGCGGCAGCGCACCAACATTTGGTATATTTTCCCACACCAATTTAGCACGTTGTGTCAAACTTTTGATGTCAGGTCATCTAGGGTCAACGAGTTAGTCTGGGTCAAGTGAGGTCACCTCGAAAACGTTCAGCCAGTCACGCTTTAACGGATGCAAATATTTTAAGGAAAGTTTAAGCGTTTCATTATCCTTAGGGATGGAACAAAGCGTACGAGAGAAAGTTTTTTTTTTTCGTTTTTGACTACGTATTAATTTTGCGCATTTGCCTACTAGAGATCAAATCGAAGATTCTGAATAAAGTAAGTATTTTCTATTACAGTATGTTGACTTCGAACGTTTTTCGATCAGCTCTACACATGAGAAAATAAAAATTAAAGAAGTTGAAAACTAAAAGTTTGACACTGAAAAATATTTTTGAGGGGCAAAAAAATTGAATGGTCCTGTCGATTTCGCTGTCCTTTCCTGCTGGTTTCTCCTGTTTGTTGCTCCTGTAAATCCTGTTTTCAGATCCCAAAATGAACTCCCCAGAGCAAAAAACATAATGTAAGTCGTGAAAATCTAGGCCCCTTAGTGACGTCACCTTTGGGGACAGTTGTTTTTGGTGGTGATGTATGTCCTTACTCGACTAGCGCTTTCCGTTGACACCTCTTTCGTTTTCTTGCCATGCTTAGTTTGGATTTTAGAGGGGGTTCCTATCAGCATTCCATCTGTCGGCACGCATGTAAGCTCTGGTCCTGTTGGGAGTTTACGGTGTCATCTTGCGGTACAATTCATAATATTGTTATCACTTATGCCACAAGGTAGTTATGAGTTGGGATACTTGTGAGTCCACCCTGTCCCCGAAAATGAAAGTCATCTGGCAGCTTTAGCTCTTATGAGCCGGGGAATTTGTGAGCTGGGGTGCTTGTGATATGGACCCTCGTGTCCAGGTCCAAAACACTCACAAAGCTTTAGATCCACATTACCACACTATTTACAGGAGCTTCTTGCTTCGTGTTTCAAGTCGTGGCAGTCTTGCTCTTGAGCACGCGATATGTCGTACCGACGCGCATTCAAAAATCAGAGTTTGACGCATCTTCATACAAGCGCATCGCATTCGCGCTGAACGGAATATCCCCGACTGTCGGCAGCGATGGCCTGCAGAGGTTTCCGCGTGGTCGGGCCGGTGGTCCCACATGGCCCGGCTGGTGACCCCACATGGTCTGGCTGGTGACCAAACATGGTCGGGCCTGGTGACCCCACATGGTCTGGCCGGTGGCCACACGTAGCCCGGCTGGTGACTCCACATGGTCGGACCGGTGACCCCACGTGGTCGGACCGATGACCACACGACAGTGGTGTGTCGTCTCGAGGTCAGCGCGCGGGCCGTGTCAGCGCGTGCGGGTTGGGCGGAAACAGGCGGACGGCTTCTGTGTGGATGGACGGGCACGACTGGTGGCGGCAGCCGAGGAACGCGTGCAGCGCGTGGCAGCTGAGGCACTCCTCCTGGTTCAGCATCCTGGTGACATCGCAGCTGTGTTAGGTAGCTACTTGGTTATTTTGCCGGTCGGATATTTGGTCCTTTATTTTACTCATTACCACACAGTTGGATCCTTTCTTGATAGAATCAATTAATAAGCTGTTCTATTAATTAATGTTGTTGTGGCATCTGTGTGACTGTACGCAAGTAACTATCTGTCTTTTAAATGAGAGCATAGAAGGGATTCTCAGCATTACATATCCGGCCGCACGCCAATATGGCCGGCCGAATGGCTGCGAAACCAAATGAATTTTGTAACATGGTTGAGACGAGAAGCGTTTGTGTTTGTCTGTCGTATCAGTGTGATTTGTGATGCTGCACAAATGAATATCAGCCGTTTTGGGACGCCCGGGGTGGGGTCGCAACCCCCGCCCCCGTTGTGGTGAAGGAGACACAATGTCATGTACGGGCGAGTGATTGCAATCAGTTGCGCCTCCGAAATAGTGTCGCTTATCAGCCTTTCGTCGTTCCTACTTAATGTGCTCGTCCACAGGTGTGCTATTCTGTGTCTGGTGGGGAATGCGTATCTGTTCCAAAGCCACGCAAGGCAACGCACCCACATGGACGACACACCACTCTCACGCACATCGGCACGTGTCTGCCTGCCCCATCTGTCATCGGCACGTGTCTGCCGGCCCCATCTGTCATCGGCACGTGTCTGCCTGCCCCATCTGTCATCGGCACGTGTCTGCCGGCCCCATCTGTCATCGGCACGTGTCTGCCTGCCCCATCTGTCATCGGCACGTGTCTGCCGGCCCCATCTGTCATCGGCACGTGTCTGCCTGCCCCATCTGTCATCGGCACGTGTCTGCCGGCCCCATCTGTCATCGGCACGTGTCTGCCGGCCCCATCTGTCGCACGTATACATGCACGCTTGGTTGCACGCACGCGTGAGCTAGTGCTTTGCTGGTGTGCCTGCATACATTGGTTCACAACCGTTCTCATCTCAACCACCATTTCCTAATTTTGTCCCTGCTTCGGCGGTCGCTCTATGCCCACTTTCCTTATAAATCATGCTTACTTAATAATGAAGAAAATCATCAACGTCTGCCATATGCTGCAGTCATGCACACCTGACATGTACAGCTCCCGTGTATGCCTGCTATGTGTGTCTGCCATGCAGACCTGTCATGTGCGCCTGGAATGTGTACCTGCCATGTGCGCCTGCCATGTGTGTCTGCCATGTGCGCCTGCCATGTGTGTCTGTCATGTGTGTCTGCCATGTGTGTCTGCCATGTGCGAGAACGCGGAGCTGTTGGTGACATGTCGCTGAAGAGTAGGTGTCGTCGATCAGCAGCGTTGACTCACCACAGGAGCATGAGTTTGTGTCGGCCACACTGTAGCTCCAGAGCTTCATTCGATGTGCTGGCCAGCCTGCGCGGCATGTAGTGGCGCAGCCCATCCAGCAGCGAACTCCTGTGGCACGCCGAGCAGGTCACCGCACCACTTCGTGCACACTGCAATGAACCTACCGTGCGTGTTGTTTCTGTCCGTTTGTTTGAGATGTGAAATTCAGATCTTGCTGTTTTGCGAGCAACATATGCGAGGATGTTATTCTAATCCATAGCTCGATTTCATTGCATGATGAAAAACACATGAGATGGTGATTGGGGAATGCCATTAGTCATGAACATGGTCTATTACTGAGAAGTTTAATTCCTTAAGGCAAGCAACATTTGTGCCCCCAAATCCAGCAGTCTTTCCCATTGTGGCCAACGCGTTTTTGTTTGTTTCTTTGTTTGTTTTGCTTTCAAGCATAGTGAGCAGAGAAATAGCTCGTTTTTTCTTACACTTATCACACTTATACACAGCGTGTCGCGCGAGGAAAGTGTGCGATGTTTAGATGTATTGATAATGCATGTAGCCAAACTTCTTACTCAGAAAGTATATGGGCAAATTGGTTTTCTGAACCTTAGATGTAGGGAAGATGTGTCTGACTGATAGACAATATTTTCCTTACCCATAGGATGTGGCACGAATGTGGTATGCCAGCTTCAAGAAGTCCTCGTCCCACCTTCGGATCACCATCATATGAGAACATATATAAGGAGAATCCGACTGAAAACGTAAACAACGTGAGCAAAGGGGATGTATGCAAGCTGGATGCATAGCACATACATATAGATGTGGTGCGCACTGCACAGGAGACACGCGTGGAAGGGACACGTTGAACCCAGGTGGTGCATCCTAGCCAATGAAAATCGTTTGAACGATTTAATGTTCACCGTTTGCAATTCGTTGTGTCTGGATCAGTCTAAATGCACGTAAATATCATTTATATTGTGGTAGTGGTTGTTGGTGTTTTATGCTGAACCAACGATCAATGGAAGGTGCGTTCCTGTCCTCAACAACTTATTTGCATTTATACTTCGCAACTGAGCCACCGTACCACATTTGTCCTCTTGGGTTACATTACACCTTTGACTGACTTGTATTTTGAACTTATGTCATTGCCTCTCTAATAGGATCCGATTAATGAGAAGGGCAAATAATTGCCGGTTGAAATAATTGACGTCTGGGTTATGGAAATTATAACCAAATTAGATTGGAATGATAAACCTTCCTTTACCAAAAACGTTTTGAAAGACTTCCAACCCGATAAGGGGTTGTCACCCACTTTGCGATTTCGCCACCTTTCATAGTGTCGCAAGGGACAATTAGCGCATCGTTTGCCATTCGATTGCCATTAGCGCATCGTTTGCCACTCACGCATACCAGACATGTATTTTCGCTGGATCGGTGACCCCCCGCACCAGAGCAAATTCAATATTTAAATTTATCGTAAGGTCAGAAATCGTCGGTTTCAGTCGGCACGTGCACCGCATCAATTTGTCAAATATGGCCGCAAATCAGACATCAGGGTGTATAGTTGGGCTTCCTAGGCATATAACGCTTTACGTTCTAGTTAGCACAGATGAGATCAAGCTTGTACGGTTCATGCGATTTCTTAGATACAATAATACAAGTTATGATACATCCTAGCATTGTTGCATTGCTACATTGTAATGCATAATCAGCATCGTTGAGTCAGCAAGGATAAAAATGGACGCTAAATTTAATTTCGGAGCTAACAAGGCAATGTAGTCAAATTTCCGTATAAAAAGCTCAGCCTATATCCATCGAAATCGACCACCTCGTTCTACCCTGAGACGTTCAATATTGTAGAGTAAATCATCTGAGGACATTGAGAAGCATGCAGGTTTCGCATCCAGATGAATTAGTCGGAGCAAAGTGTGACAGAAATACGATTTCGGCCAAAATAATGCATCAAACCTGCCTCCCGAAATGTCACAGTATGGTGTCAGAGCAACAGCATGTCAGAACGATAGTACGATATCAGAGCGACAGTGTGGTGTCAGAGCGGCAGTGTGGTGTCAGAGTGGCAGTGTGGTGTCAGAGCGAAAGTGTGGTGTCAGAGCGACAGTGTGGTGTCAGAGCGACATAGTGGTGTCAGAGCGACAGTGTGGTGTCATAACGGCAGTGTGGTGTCAAAGCGACAGTGTGGTGTCATCGGCAGTGTGGTGTCAGAGCGACAGTGTGGTGTCAGAGCGGCAGTGTGGTGTCATAACGGCAGTGTGGTGTCAGAGCGGCAGTGTGGTGTCAGAGCGGCAGTGTGGTGTCAGAGCGACAGTGCTATGACTGCGACAGTGTGGTGGCAGAACGACAGCGTGGTGTCCGTAGAAACTCTTCCATCAATCAGTCGGCCTCTGGGCTTCAGCTCTCAAACGGGAGCCCTGCGAAGCCGTGAGCAGACGGCGCCGTACCTACCATGACGGAGATCTCATAGGTGATGGGGAACGGTGACCACCAGGTGCCTTGGCAGAGGTTACAGCAGCTCACGTGCTCCAGGCGTGGGTTGCGCACCTGCACGTTGATGTGCTGTCGAACAGACGCTCGTCACCCTCCAGTCGGTTCCGTCGGAAGAAGTCACACTTTTCACAGCATTTTCGGGAAGAAAAGTTGACCACCTTTTGTAGTTTTGGCCGTTTGCTTTCTCACCAAGGAGGGCACTCGTGGCTATTAAGAATGGATGATATTTCTTTGATTGTTAACTGCTGTGGCTAATTGGTTTCTTGAATCGATGCGTTAGCTATAGTGGCTACCTGATTTTTTGGATCCATGGCAAGTGCCTCCTGCATTTCTGATATGGACAATGTCGCGCCGTTATCGCGACATACCCAGACCGGCTGACTGCGCGACAGGCCCAGACCGGCTGACTGCGCGACAAACCCAGACCAGCTGACTGCGCGACAGGCCCAGACCGGCTGACTGCGCGACATACCCATATCGAATGATTGCGCGACAGGCCCAGACCAGCTGACTGCGCGACAGGCCCAGATCGAATGACTGCGCGACAAACCCAGACCAGCTGACTGCGCGACAGGCCCAGACAGGCTGACTGCGCGACAGACCCAGACCAGCTGACTGCGCGACAGGCCCAGACCGGCTGACTGCGCGACAGGCCCAGACCGGCTGACTGCGCGACAGACCTATATCGAATGCTTGCGCGACAGGCCCAGACCGGCTGACTGCGCGACAGGCCCAGATCGAATGACTGCGCGACAAACCCAGACCAGCTGACTGCGCGACAGGCCCAGATCGAATGACTGCGCGACAAACCCAGACCAGCTGACTGCGCGACAGGCCCAGACCAGCTAGGGTTACCAATGTTAAGGAACGAACACATTGGTTTCCGGTCATGATACCGGAAGGACGAAGGAATAACTACGTCCATATATGAGACCGATGACATACTGTCCGGTCGAATGTCATCAGAATTGGAAATAAAAGGAGAATTATTGTCAGCTACCAATATCGACGATTGTTAGGATTCCGTCTGGACATAACTTGGCCACAACTTGGATGAACTGGATAACTGCACATAGCCGTTATCCGTAACACGGTAATGCAATATACGCTTGTGACAGATATTATAAAAAGGAGCAAAAGAAATGATCGGAAAACATTTGCTCCTGGTTAGACTTGAACCGTTTGCTGATAGCAACCAGGTTCCAGTGGCCTCAATCTCATGACATTTGCGTGTCATTCAATGCTGTGGAGGGAAGTGGACAATCACGAGTAGCTGTTGGCTGCTTCCCTACACCGCAGGTAATAAGCGGCACATTTCCTCTTGATCAACTAAATTCGGATTTGCAGATGCTCAATCGATTTATGCTTTGGGTTCCGGGGCGCATCGACTGCAATCCACATGTTGATTTATCGCTCATCACGATCCATTGTTCAAAACGCGGCCATCCAATGTCAGCTGTTCTATGCGTATTAACCTCGGCGTCAACGTATAGAGGGAGTGAGCCTGGTCATTCTCGAAATGACGACGGTCGAGAAAATAACCTGACTTGAAATCAGTGTGACTAACTGCTTACACTACACCACAGCCAGGACACCGTAGCTTATTTCCCATTGAATAAGTAACCATAGGTGGCATAAACATCTCCGATGTAAAGGCAGTACAGCGTCACCTCATCTCGCCTTATCCTACGCGAGCACGGGGCGACTTACCGAGAGGCAGCTTACTTATCCATAATTCACTAGGAACGAATTCATACCAGCTCGCATGCCACTTATTCGAGAAAAACCGGAGGTCCTTAGGCAGGAGTGGCCCCTGGCAGTGATCCGCGCAAGGGGGCCTGTGCTGCTCGCCGAGCTGCACTGTCGGCTCGCTCGTTCCCTACGATACCTACATGGTTCGGAATCCAGCAGAAGTTGACGATATTCCCTACCTAATGTAAAGTGAGGTGGAGAACAACATCCTGCACTATTGACAGTTCAAGGCGAAAGAGTTGCCACCTATCGCCAGATACGTTGAACTACCCTGTGACAGATAAAAGTGTGAAAATCTGGCACGCTGATAACAATTCGGAAACAAGAATGAAACAAGCCAGAGTGGCATGCATGGAAATGGCTAGCATTCTGGTTACGCGAATGCTTTTTTAGGTCTTTGAAGTTTGACAGTGTGAAGGTTCATGCATAGTTGTGAACATAATGGGTAAGGTGAGCAAGTCCGATACGCATTGTTGTGTTCCACAATGCAGGTCATTGCACAGGAAGGAATCTGAAGTCAGCTCCCATCACTTCCCGAAAGATAAAATCCTCTCGAAAAAAAAGTGCACAACATTCTAAAAACTGACAAGAGAGCAACAAGGCACATGAAGGCATGCAGCAAGCACTTCAAGAAAGATGATTGTATCCTTTCTGGTATGTGCGTATGGGTGGAGGCTTTATACAATTCTTGGTGTTTCCGACATGCAATTCAACCATATTGCTTTCATACACGGAATGCTAAATTGTTTATCTGTATGCACATGTTAGCATGTAACGCAGAAGCTAAAGTTAAACAACCTTGAGGCATTGCTGATATGTAAGTCATGTGCACATAGTGTGTTAACATTTATTTCGTATTTATATAGAAGCCCCTAAGCACAAATTTGACAACATGTATATAAACTGGTCTTGTTGATGCTTCTTCTGCCATGTTTTTTTTTTTTTTTTTTTTTTGGGGGGGGTTGGGGGTAGGGTGCGTCACCCCATATTGCTCAATTTCTTTTGGGGAATGAAATGTTGATGTAAGCAAGGTATTCACTGTTTAAAACCACAGCACTTAGTATTGACATAGTGTATTGACATAGATTGACAGCACTTAGTATTGACATAGACATAGACATGTAGACTCCTTTGATGACATAATTATATTACATGCTCCAACATCAGTATGTTTCAGGTAATCCAACATCAGTGGGTAATTGTTCTGATATGGAAGGTAATGGTTGGTTGTGTTACATCTTCCTCTCTTTTGAACATTTTTAACGCTACATTATTTAACTCCAAGTCCCTTTTTGGTCTTATTTCACCTGCCAAATGAAAACTATGCGTTTGCAGGGAAATGGGTGGTCATACCGTGCTACCCATATTCATAAGCATTGCATTGTAAAAAGAAAGTCAAAGAACATGTAATCCACCTTAAAGCACAAATTTACCTTTACAAAACTTATCCCAGCCAACATTTCAAGTTCGGAAAAAATTGAAATGAATTATTTTTTGCGCGCTGGACGGGCTGGTCTTAGATAGTATTGCTGGAAGCGGTACATCGCAGCGCAGTGCGATTTGCCTCGGAGTTAAACGCTTATAGCATCGCAATCATGTCAGATTCGCTATCTTTATTTTATCATTATTTTCATCCACATTTTCGTCCTCATTGCCATCATTATTTGGTCTTCAAATTCGCAAATAGAATTTTTCCTGCAACTTTGCTCAAGACAAACTATGAATTTCTACTCGGACTGAATCCATGAGCTGGTATCCAAACGCAGTCACGGATTGGGTACAGGTATGCGAGCATACAGACATAACACACGCGCCCCCGACATAGCCGACCAATACCTAAATGGGACACATCCGACCCTCCCCCAGTCTCCCACGGTACCTCGGCGCATCGTGAGAGCAGGCCTTCGGGTAAAAATACAATCCATTGAGTGAATACAATCCATTGGTAGCGGCTGAAAAGTATTGATCGCGAACTGAAACATTACCACCAGTCGAACTAGGAGGTCGAAAATATTGAAAGATACATGCACTGTTTCCTCTGGTCTGGTCCGATTCACCCATGTGTGCGCTGGCATATTAGCCCGTCCCGTACCTAAGTCTTCAACCGCCCCCCTCAGGTTTTTCGCGGATAGTGGACGAACGGCGCGTGGCAGTGCACCCAAATTTGGCATACCTTTTACCGCAACAATTTGGCATGTTGTTTCAAAAATTTTGGTGGCAGGTCATCTAGAGTCAACGAGTTAGTCAAGGTCAAGTGAGGTCACCTCCAAAAGTTTAACCAGTCGTCACGCTTTAACTGATATAGATATTTTAGTGAAACTTTCAGCATTTGCTTATCTTTAGGATGCAACAAAACGTACTAGTATAACTTTTTTCTTTTTTTCTTTTTTGACTACATATAAATTTTGCATATTTGCCAATTGCGGTTCAAATAGACGGTTCTGGCTGGAGTATTTATTAGGGCAAGTTGACTTCCAACAACGTTTCTCGGTCTGATCTACCCAATAAAAAAGGACAATTAAAAACTGAAACTCAAAATTTTGAAATTTCAACAAAAAAAACATTTGGGGAGGCCAAAAAATGTTATGACCCTGGTCCATTTCGCTGTCCTTTTCTGATTCCACACAAATTTTGTTTTTCAAATCCCCAAAATGAGCTCTCCAGAGCCAAAAACATAATGTAGGTCGTGAAAAGTCTTTAAAATCTTACCCCTGGTGACGTCAGTTTTGGGGGGAAGATGTTTTGGAGGTGGATCCGGACCCTACTCGTCGAACGATTTCTGATGACACCTCTCTCGTTTTCGTGCAACGCTTAGTTTGCATTTTAGATGGGGTATGTAGGTCACGTGGTGGCCTGCGTCAGCCGGTCGTGTCTGGACACGGGACGGACGGCGGCATCAGCTGCGGTGCGCTGAGCACTGTAAGCTGCCCGTTTAGGGAAGTGCCACCTTCCACACCTTTTTTGGAGCATATTGAGAATATTTCAGGAAGAAAAATGCGGTGCTCGTTGGGAAATGTCAAAATGAAAAAGTAGATCTGGTTCCGAGTGAGAAAATTAGAACTTGAAGTGGTACATCGCGACGTAGAGCGTTGTTTCGCGGAAAGTTCTCAGCTAGCGGAAATAATGATCACTTTATGAATACTGTTGGGATAAAAGTCGTTACCAATTAGAATTGAAGAACTACATCTGACTCAGATAGAAGCACTCGGAACATCAGACGGCAGTGCACTGAAAACTTTGTTTTATCACATTCGGGGGGGGGGTAAAGGAGCTTCACCCTCTGTGAACGGATACCATGGCGAACATAAGTTTTTTACCATCTGCAAGAGAGTAAACTCTTTTAGGGTTACTATCTACTAGAGGGTAAACCTTCTCAAATGCCATCTGCCAGAAAGTAAACTGCCTCCATTTACCAGCTACCAGAGAGTATACTCTTTTGGTTTACTATCTACCAGCGGGTAACCTTTTCTCCACTACCATCTGGCAGAGGAAATTAACAAGAGACTTAACAAACTATTTTATTTTATCATCTGACAATGGCTAATCTTTTTGCCCACTACTAGTCCAAGTGTAAACTCTTTTCATCTACCAGCTGCCAGATAGTTACGTTTTGGAAATTTACCATCTATCGCCGGATCCAATTGCAAGCAGAGGTTTTTTTTCCATCTCTCAGAGAGATAGAACCATGTGCCTTTTAGCTTACAATTTACCCAAAGGGTAACCCTTTGCAATTACCATATGCCGCGAAGTAAACTACTTCCACTTACCATCTGTCAGAGATCAAACGATTTCGATTATCAATTATGACCAGTCAGAAACTCTCGTTATATGCCATCTGCCAGATATTTGTTTTTGTTCAATTTTACATTTATTTTGAAACATTTTTTTTAAAACACCTCTTAGAAGCCAACATGTTTCCAAAAAGTGTTGTACGGTCCAGGCCGCTCAGGTGAATTGTTTTGCGATATGGACGACAAGGCCGGATGGATTACATTTGATTTGGGGAGGGTGCACTCGTCTGGAGGGACGCCAATTCCTGACACAGCTTTGAGATGGATGCACCCGAGTGGCTCTGGAAAGTCGCCACTTCTCAGTTAGACGGGTGTGTCGTCCATCGATGGGGTGGGCACGCGCCCATTGTACCACCCTCTTGGACCCGCCTCCGATATCTGGCAGAGCACTCGCTTGGACTTCGTTAATTCGTTAGTTATTTGGGCTGAGGGCTCCTCGGTCAGCCTTTGATCTTTCGCGCCCATCTCTTGGACTTCGCCCTCGCCCGTAATGCTAGATACATTTTGATTCGAACAATGTGTTGCCCAGACATAGAAGTACCAACTTTTAGTTAAATAGGTAAAAGCTGAGTGGGAGTGTACCCAACATTACAGTGGGTTAAACACCTGTAGATATAGAACTATGCTTCTCAGGCTTCCACATATTTTGTACCTACAAATCATGTCATGCAGGGCTTCGTTCAGCTAAGTGGGAAACGCCTACGTGTGACGTAGTTGGGTGTACAACCGGGAGTGGGAGGTGTAAATGTGTGGCGTAGTGGGGTGTGCAAGGACGGGAGTGCGAGGTGTATATGTCTGGCGTAGTCTGGTATAAGGACGGGAGTGCGAGGTGTATATGTCTGGCGTAGTCTGGTATAAGGACGGGAGTGTGGGGCGTATATACGCCTAACGTAGTCAGGTATAAGGGCGGGAGTGTGGGGCGTATATACGCCTAACGTAGTCTGGTATAAGTACAGAAGTGTGAGGTGTACATGCCTAACGTAGACAGGTATAAGGGCGGGAGTGTAGGGCGTATATACGCCTCACTCTCACTCTCACTCTCACTCTCACTCTCACTCTCACTCTCACTCTCACTCTCACTCTCACTCTCACTCTCACTCTCACTCTCACTCTCACTCTCACTCTCACTCTCACTCTCACTCTCACTCTCACTCTCACTCTCACTCTCACTCTCACTCTCACTCTCACTCTCACTCTCACTCTCACTCTCACTCTCACTCTCACTCTCACTCTCTCTCTCTCTCTCTCTCTCTCTCTCTCTCTCTCTCTCTCTCTCTCTCTCTCTCTCTCTCTCTCTCTCTCTCTCTCTCTCTCTCTCTCTCTCTCTCTCTCTCTCTCTCTCTCTCTCTCTCTCTCTCTCTCTCTCTCTCTCTCTCTCTCTCTCTCTCTCTCTCTCTCTCTCTCTCTCTCTCTCTCTCTCTCTCTCTCTCTCTCTCTCTCTCTCTCTCTCTCTCTCTCGCTCTCTCTCTCTCTTTCTCTTTCGCTTTCTCTTTCTCTCTCTCTCCCTGACCTGACTAATGTAGTCGGGTGAGAGTGAAACGGGAGTGAGAGGCGTATATCCCTAGCGTAGCCGGGTGTAAGGACGGGAGTGAGAGGCGTATATCCCTAGCGTAGCCGGGTGTAAGAACTGGAGGGTGAGACGTATATGCCTCGTAGCCGGGTGTAAGGACGGGAGTGAGAGGCGTATATCCCTAGCGTAGCCGGATGTAAGGACTGGAGGGTGAGACGTATATCCATAGCGTAGCCGGGTGTAAGGACGGGAGGGAGAGGCGTATATCCCTAGCGTAGCCGAGTGTAAGGACGGGAGGGTGAGACGTATATCCCCAGCGTAGCCGGGTGTAAGGACGGGAGGGTGAGAGGCGTATATCCCTAGCGTAGCCGGGTGTAAGGACGGGAGGGTGAGAGGCGTATATCCCTAGCGTAGCCGGGTGGAAGGCCGAGAGTGCGGGGAGGGTGTGGCAATTCCAGTGGTACGATCAAGCACAAGCACACTGATGTCCGACGTGGATGGCAGTGTGTGGGTCTGTGGAACGCTATCCGCCTGCATGTCAAAACCCATTAGCAGTTTACACATTTGACTATTATGAACGATTCAGCTGGTCTCGAGGAATCCAGAAGTCAGAGTTGCGTAAAGCACTTTGAACGCCGTCTTTTTTGTGTATGTACTATCATAACAGCACATGCCTCACAGCAACGTCTGATCGTTGATTCAGCAATGCTCCTTCAGTATCTTCATTTCAGAAAGTAACAGTCTGAAAAGTTTCGCTTATATATAGATACAACTATTTTAATTGAGGAATAATTACAAACGACATGTGCACGAGCCTACCCACACGCTATCGACGCACATGTTGTTCATCCATTATTGATACTTATGGAACCCGTCCATATGATACTGTATGTATGTGTATGTGTATGGTACCTGTCACACGATGACAAACAATTGAAGCAGCACAAAGCCCAACACACTGAGGTACAAATGACACCACGTGATCGTAAGCCAAAGCAGTAGAATGTCGTCAAGCGCATCACACTGAGGTACAAATTGTACCACGCTACCGAGAGCCAAACAGGTGGGAATGGCGCGAAGCGTACCATGCTAAGGTCAAAATGATACATAACACATAGTAGCAAAACAGGCGAAGCATCATGAAGCTCACCACACTGAGGAATAAGTGCTACTACGTCACCATTTAGTGGTTGGTGCCCTTATTTTAATTGCTACATGTGCAATGCTTGAAATCATAATTGGATATCCAGGGTGGATCTTGACGAGGGCGGAGAACGTAGGGTAGGGTGTCTGGATACCCCTGGCTTGATACACTGCAAGTGCCAATTTGTCATCTTCCCTATTCAAACTGAAAATATTTTGAAAGCAAGGACCTAGACACCCTGGCTATGGGAGAGATATCCAGCCCTGGTTGGAACATATCATGGAACATAACATGGAAGATATGATTATTATACCTAGTGAACCGTGTTACGGACGCTTAACTGTCGACCAAGGTCTGCTCCGTAGCTACACCGAGACGCACTCAGGCCTCGGCTGGCATCAGAGGCTTAATTGTCGACCAATGTCTGCTCCACAGCTCCACTCGGTACGCACCATGGGTTTGAACTGGACTGGCATCAGCCGAGCTGAGCTGGTGACCTACCTTCCATCTATACTCGGAGGGGCAGCCAGCCACTCGCGGCGGCTCTGTGTCGGACGTCTGCCGACCTGCGGCGCTCGTCCGCGGCTGGGCCGCGCACCAGCGCTGGCGTAGTCGCTCGTACCGCACGCGGCTCGGCTCGGCGCTGCTGTGCGGTATGCACGTGTCCGGTTCGGACATGGCTCACTCTCGACTCGGTCCTGCACGGTCACGTCCAACGTCCGGCCTACTCTCTCATGCTGCCCACTGCAGACGGCCAGTGCAGACACGCAGCGCTGCAGGTCAGCCCACGCCGTACGGTCGACGGCCGCACAGATTCTGCGGCCGGTCCGATTGTTGGGTCCAGACTCGTCCGTCCCCTGCCACATGGTGGCCGGCGGCTGCCTGTGGCTCGGCCATAGGGGAAAACAGGTGATCCCCCGACCAACCACCGGCGTCGGTCCATAGTCTGGCGCGATAATGGCTGCGGTGCAGAGCGGTGTCCGAGTTATCTTTGGCGTCGATAACAAGGGTTAGTCACGCCCCCAGTAGAGGTCTATGTGGCTGTGTTTTCAAAAATGTAATATATTACCGCTTTCCTGACAAGATTAAAAACGGCAAAATATATTACTGGTGTGAAACATGAGGATGCCAGCTACTTTAAAAGCAACAGATTTGAGCCAATTTTCAACTCAGTCACTTCTACATGTATGAAAATTGCACCCTTATGTGCAAGGGCAAAAGGCTAATATTCAGTCTTCAAAATCGACATAGGGCAAAATAGCGGCATATCGACTTCGGACAGTTGTGCACACTTGTTCTAGAGAGCTAACCTTCCAACAGAGAGACGCCTGCACGCATGCTTGTGCCACTTCCAACGGCCTATTACATCGTTCATCCCGCCGGCACTCCTTGAACCGGGAAAGAAGCTCACGAGACTGCACGCAAATGCTGTTTTATAGAATAGAATTAAGGGAAAAAACTGCTACAGATATGTGGGAAGCTTGTTTGGCTTAAATTTCGGTTTGGTATGGTGTACTATCATAGGGCTAGGTCCAACGCAGGTAAACAATGAACACATCACTTGATCATGCAATTTTATTTGTGCATGCAATTCAAAGAGAGAGTTAGGCAATGAGTTTGCAATGCATGAAACCCAGGATGCCGGCCCTATATCCGACCAGTCTTCATCAGACTCGATTGTGTTATACCATAGCTTCCTTGCAGAACAATGTGTTCTTGTTGCATTTTTATCCATTATAAATCTTCTTCCTCGGCACTTCGTCAGCAAATGTGTCAACAGACAGCCTGTGTTGTCAGGCGGCGCTTCGTCGACAAATGTGTCAACAGACAGCCTGAGTCGGCAGGTGGCGCTTCGCGCAGCACACGGACCAGCTGGTCGGACCATGCACGCAGTCAGGGTCACCAGCTCAGCCTGGCTTACTTCGACGTACTGTGAATGCACCACTGCACCCATGGCTCGACCATATCAAGTGGCACTTGCTGCGCTTCTCATGGAGAGCCGATTCGAAAAACAACCCAAGCTACCACGAATTAATGATGGATCTTCTATTCCCACGGAGAAATTGACACTGCTATGTTAAAAAGTAGTCAATGGGCGAGCCAGGTCTGGGCCAACGCTACCTCAATCAAACGGAACGGGGGAATACATATATATATATATATATATATATTAAATGTATTAAGGTCTGGCCCAGCTATACGCAATGGGTACGAATGTCAGCCGGAAGCAGGGTAGATCGGACTGTCTAATTCATGGCTGCCAATTGAGAGTACCAGCATCAGCTCCAGGCGGAACTGATGCTGGTACCCGCGTAATTGCACAACCTACTGCTGCCGGACCTTGCCAGTCGGATATGACGTGACGTGGCCCAGTAGATAAACACCACGTGCCACGACATAGTCGAGTGAACGTAAATAAAGCGAGCAGTATCAGTGACGTCCGATGAGGTCCGGGGAGTCTCGCGGCCGTGAGGACCGGAAACTGCCGTGGCCGTGAGGACCGGAAACTCCCGCGGCCGTGAGGACCGGAAACTCCCGCGGCCGTCAGGACCGGATACTCTCGCAGCCGTGAGGACCGGATACTCTCGCAGCCGTGAGGACAGGGTAGTCCCGCGTCCGTCAGGACCGGATACTCCCGCGGCCGTGAGGACCGGGTAGTCCCGCGACCGTGAGGACTGGATAGGATCGCGGCCGTGAGGACCGGATACTCCCGCGGCCGTGAGGACCGGGTAGTCCCGCGACCGTGAGGACTGGATAGGATCGCGGCCGTGAGGACCGGATACTCCCGTGGCCGTGAGGACCGGGTAGTCCCGTGTCCGTGAGGACCGGATATTTCTATGGCCGTGAGGACCGGGTAGTCCCGCAAAGCGGACGACGGGAAGTTGGGCCGGGCTTCGGTGGAGAGTGAATTGGTAAAGGCACTGACCGCACAACAGTACACTGCACGTGGGTTGGGTGGTATGAAACCGTATACGATACTCGGCATACCCGTCTGTTCATGAACCAGCAATGAAATTTACATACTGAAGCATAAAATACGCATACACGTGCATGGACACACACACACACACACACACACACACACACACACACACACACACACACACACACACACACACACACACACGCACGCACGCACGCACGCACGCACGCACGCACGCACGCACGCACGCACGCACGCACGCACGCACGCACGCACGCACGCACGCACGCACGCACGCACGCACGCACGCACGCACGCACGCACGCACGCACGCACGCACGCACGCACGCACGCACGCACGCACGCACGCACGCACGCACGCACGCACGCACGCACGCACGCACGCACGCACGCACGCACGCACGCACGCACGCACGCACGCACGCACGCACGCACGCACGCACGCACGCACGCACGCACGCACGCACGCACGCACGCACGCACGCACGCACGCACGCACGCACGCACGCACGCACGCACGCACGCACGCACGCACGCACGCACGCACGCACGCACGCACGCACGCACGCACGCACGCACGCACGCACGCACGCACGCACGCACGCACGCACGCACGCACGCACGCACGCACGCACGCACGCACGCACGCACGCACGCACGCACGCACGCACGCACGCACGCACGCACGCACGCACGCACACACACACACACACACACACACACACGAGCGTGCATGCGCAGATGAAAACACTATATTACCGAGGCTGATTCCGATCCGACAAACCGCCTGCTCTCGTTTGCCATATTTTGCCGACGCGAAAATCGTAGTATGATGTATGAGCGTTGCAGCCACCGGATACAGAAAGAGGTCTCCATCACGCTTCGTGTGATTTAACCTCACGTCTATGCTATTGAATGGAAAGATTGGATCTAAAAACTCTCCCATCCCCTCCCTCTGTTTCCAGATTCCTGATCGTGATCATGGTATGATGCAACATGCGTTTTATATGTATTACGCGTACCATAATAAAAGAAACTGCAAATGATATTCTGAAAGAAGGTATATTCGCATCTTTAGTTGGTAAAGTGTCGGTATTTCTGCGGACACGTCATGCACCCTCCTCCTCGCTAGGGGAGCTCAATAGGACAACCTGGGATAAAAAATAATTATCAATAACAGTTAGGTATGTCCACATATATACATATATATATATATATATATATATATATATATATATATATATATATATATATATATATAAGATCGAGCCTAGCCATCTGAGTGCCTAAGTTAGGTGAAACACCCATCGCCATGCAGGGTGTACCAATTTGTGACAAGAAAGGAAATCGGCACTGATGTAGGAGCTTCTGATAAATGTGTGTAGTAGAGATTGAACGTCAGGAGGCAAAGCGCCTTTGGAAGTCAGACCTTTCCATGGCCGACATACAACTATTACGCAAGGCGACCAAAGCATCATAAACTTCATGCATGAAGGTGTTTTATTCTTCCGTATGCTGACATTTATATTTGGTGCCATTGCAGTAAGGTACATGACCACTGCAGTCGATGCACTCTTAAACTCCAATAGATAAGCATTGCAATAAATCAACAAACCACATCATGACCAAATATATTGCTGACCCAAGAATGAGCAACACCCACAAACAGCCAACTTCTCAGCGATACTATGGAATGTGAAAGTACTATTTGATGGTCAAGTAAAATCCCATTTTCTATGTTTGCAGGCTGAACGCTTAGTATCAACATTCTCATCACCGTGTGTGTGTGAATAGGCATGCAGTCTGTTTTGGAACGAGTGCAAGAGACCGGCAGTTGAAAATACACCAGTCACCGCTTAACTAACAACACACAGTCAGATACATAGATACACCTTGTCGCTGACTGAAGTCAGATCCAGCTGCACACATATTCTATTTATACCAGGAATGCCAATACATACAATGGAGCCATGTGAATTAGCATTCTAGGTAACACAAATTTGTCAACGGTTTGCATGGATATTTTATCGGGGCATTCGTCACTCTCCACATGTCCCGCAGGTATGTCGACTACAATCACTTCACACTTACGGAGATCGCTAAATGGAATGTTTTGGGAAGATGTCTCGGTTTCGAGAGCCGGCACTAACTGAGTGTTACCTCTAGCTGACCCCAAGTAAGGCCTTGTGCGAATTCGGGAAAGTTTGGGACACCGGTCCGGATACGGGCCGGCCGCGGCACCCATCCGTACCGTCCTACGGTCGGAACAGCTGGTAGTGCGGGATGGCGTCAGCCGTGACTGTCTCAGTGATCCACTTGCCGCCCGTGTCGATCCTGCCCGAGTTGAGCTCGCGCCACAGGCCACGCGGCAGATACACCCGGCGCCAGGTGGCATTCGGCCGCGTGACGGGCGCCACCAGCAGGTCGGCGCCCACCAGAAACTGGTCGGCGATGGGCGCCACCAGCGGGTCGTCGCCAAATTGGTGCCAGAGCGGCCGCACCAGCGGCCAGCCCTCGGCCAGCATGTCGTGCAGCGCCGTCCTGAACGCCGGCAGCACGAGCTGGCGCCGCCGCCACAGCAGCGTGCTGGCCAGCTGCTCCGTGGCATTGCTCAGCTGGTGCGGCAGCTGCGCGAACTGGACGCGTGGCAGGAAGCAGGCGAGCTGCAGCCAGCGGGCGTACAGCTCTACGTCGGCGGTT
Organism: Imbricaverruca yamaguchii; assembly: GCA_034440575.1. NCBI lineage: Eukaryota > Metazoa > Arthropoda > Thecostraca > Neoverrucidae > Imbricaverruca > Imbricaverruca yamaguchii. The sequence goes on from JAOTOL010001559.1 coordinate 1,064,359, forward strand.
CCCGATCCGCCAACCACAGGTGGCGCCACTAGGTGCGTGCCGCCGGTGCTGGCCGCCAGGATAGAGGGCAGCACCTGGCGCAGGCCGTGCCAGCTGGACGCTCGCGGCGACAACTGAACGAACACTGGGTCGACGAGCGGCCGGATGGCGCTCGAGATGCTGACCACCTGCAGACCCGACTGGCGCACCACGGCGTACAGCGCCTCCACCAGGAAGTCGGGGTTCGATTGCTGTCGAGCGGAGCATAGAAGTTACGGACTTTATTGCATTACAGGCTATCGTGTGTACAACCGTAAAGCGTCATGAGCGGACATAATCCCGGTGGCGCCGCTCTGGTGGTAGGTTGGGAAGGAACACCACAAGAGTGGACTTGCTATGATTAATGCTATATTCTAGTTCCTAGAACAGGCGCAAGTAATTTACATTGATCAATTCTGAACAACATTGAAACAAGCTCTCTTTTTATTTGTAGTTCGTCATATTATCAAATCATTTCATTCTGTGAATTTGTCACTGTAGTGAGACTGGAGCAATACCGAACATCTAGGAATATAAACGCGTCATGAATCTTCTGTTTTATGTCCTGACACTCTCCAATGTCCTTAACTAAACGAAAATCGAACGTGCTCATATTTTTTTTAATATCATCTTGAGTAAGTTCCATGAAGATTCAACCTTGCCACTCCTGTGCTCAATTCCAGAATTTATGTCCGAAAATATCGCATTGTATTCTTTAAATTGTTTATCAGATGTTCTACATTACGGAATCTATTTCCAATGGTCTCAAATAAACCGGCATCAAATCAGTTGCCTTCTGATGCCACATTCGACTACTTTGCTAGATACCTAGCTGTGCCCTTTTGGCACTAAATTTCAGGACTTTGTCTTGAATTGCCACATTGTAACCATTTAAATTGATATATCAGATGTTCCACACTAGCGAATCAATTTCAAATGGTCTCAAATAAACCGACACACACTCAGCTACCTTCTGATTCCATACTTCACTACTTTTATAGATATCTAATACTGTCATTTTTTAACTTTTTGACATGAAGCTTTCCGGCATTTTTGAGGTTGTGGCATTTCTCGACGCACGATATGCGCTCAAGGTTGCTGCCCAAAGGATCCGTAGGGCCGCTGAGCGGTGGCACGACAAAACAGTAAAGCTTCACCATTCAACAATACTAAACAACATCGGCTCTGCCACGCCAAAATGATGTAGGAGAAATTCGCGGATGTAGATGAATTCTTTCCATTCAACGCCCATAAACGTAATGTTCTTAACTCGCGCCGTATCGAGGGGGGGGGGTCGTTGACTACTCCCCTCTAAGGTTCTTCGTGGACTGTTACAGAACGGTGAAATTTGGCATAACTTTTCCCGCATGAATTTGGCATTTTATGTTAAAATTTTGAAGTCGGGTCATCTAGGGTCAACAAGTTAGTCAAGGTCAAGTGAGATTACCTCCAAAAAAGGTCAACCAGTCGTCACGCTTTAACGGGTGAAGACATTTGAATGAAACTTTCAGCGTTTTCGTATATTTAGGGATGCATCAAAAGGTACCACAGGATTTTTTTCACGTGTTTTATTACTTATTAGTTTTGTATATTTGTCCTTTAGAGTTAGAGTTAGAGAATATAAGTTTCTGGCTAAAGTAAGCATTTTTATTGGGACAAGTTTGCTTCGAACAACACTTTTAGGTCTGCTTTACCCACTAGGAAAGGACAATTGAAGAAAACTTGAAGACTCAATTTTAAAATTTCCCCCAACAAATATTTTGGGTCGGCAACAATTGTATGGTACTGGCCGATTTCGCTTTCCTTTTCTGATTTCTTTGGTCTTCAAATCTCCCTCAAAATGAACCGCTAAGATCCACAACATGATATAAGTAGTGAAACTCTAGGCCCTAGTGACGTCACTTTTTGGGATTTGTTTTTTCGGGGGTGGTGTATCGCCTTACTCGTCGAGCGCTTTTCGATGACACCTATTTCGTTTTGCTGCGACGCTTAGATTGGAGATTAGAGTGGGGGACTCCATCGACCCCTCCCCCCCGGGACGTGGTGTGAGGATCTGACGGAAGAGACGGAAGGGTTAAACGACATCAAGAAAATATGTCGGCCTCAGCTCCAATGGTGGCGGAACTCATGCCAAGCACATCGCCTATCGTTTCAAATCTGAAAATTTGTCTGTAACTTTGGCGTTCGAGACATTAACCCGCGCCGTCTCTCCCGTCAGATCCTCACACCCCGTCTCTGGGGGGGGGGGAGGAGGCGATATTAATCCCCCTCTAAAATCCACACTAAGCGTCGCACGAAAACAAAAGAGGTGTCTTCGGAAAGCGCTCGATGAGTAGGGTCTGGATCCACCCCAAAAACAATTTCCCCCGAAAGTGACGTCACCAGGGGGTTATTTTTCACTACATTGCACGGCTTACATTATGTTTTTGGCTCTGGGGAGTTCATTTTGTGGATATATGAGAAGAAAAAAAACTAAATTAATTTTGAATGAGAAAAGGACAGCGAAATCGACCAGAGCCATACAATTCCCCCCTCCCAAAAAAGTGAAATGCTAAAATTTTGAGTCTTCAAGTTTTCTTTAATTTTCCTATGGGTCGAGCAGGCCGAGAAACGCTCTTGGAAGTCAACTTGCCGTAATACAAAATGCTTACTTTAGCCAAAATCTTCTATATGAACTGCAATTGGCAAATATACAAAATTTAAATGTAGTCGAAAACGGAAATAAAATGAAAAATTTCACTCGTACATTTTGTTGCATCCCTAAAGATAAGCAAACGCTGAAAGTTTCATTAAAATACCTGTATCCGTTAAAGCGTGAGATTGGTTGAACTTTTTTCGAGGTGACCTCACATGACCTTGACTGACTCGTTGACACTAGATGACTTTACTTAAAAACTTTGAAATAGCATGCCAAATTGATGTGGGAAAAGGCATGCCAAATTTGGGCGCGCTACCTCGCGCCGTTCGTCTACTATCCGCGAAAAAGACCTAAGGGGGCCGTTGAACCCCCCCCCCCCCCCCTCGAGACAGGACGGGGTAACATTCAGGGTAAACTTCTGCACCCGCCATATTATGAAGGGCGGGCGGTCGGGAACAGGCCGCGGGCCGCGGCCGACGCTGTCGGCGACCCGCCGTTTATGTTGGAGTTAGTTAGTTAGTTATTTCGGTTTTAGGGCGCATCAACTGCAGTGGTTATTCAGCGCCCACCCGTTTATGTTTGGAAGTAGTTTAAGAAGATAATGCGTAAAGTAACAAATTTGCGCAATATATCATTGTAAGTAGCAATGAAATTGAAGTAGGAAGGAGTGTTAACTTTCATAAATGTACTTCGCATCATATTTTATGGAGACAGTCTTATTAATTGCAACTATTTTTCGCGCACTCACTAGTGAGCATCCGGGAACGCTTGTCGCGGGCGCATACTTCAGACCTCTTGAGTGGCAAAAGGAACCTACATGTTTTATTTCATTACTGGAGATCCCCCGGAGTCCGCATTAATATTGCGTCTGACGCCTAACGTATCGGTGACGTCAAGATGTGTACGACGTGACGTCAAGAACCGTAGTTTGAGTTTATTTGCTTACAGAAATACCAGACGAGGTTTTAGCACAATTAAATAATTTATCGACTCTTTCAATTTCATCACGTTGCCACAGACCAGCGGTATGTTTTCATATCTGGTTGTTCTACGTCAAACAAAATGCAGGATTACGATGGAAAGGGTATGCAGGAAGTAAAATATTAGGAATGTGAGAGCGGGTTTGTTTGATCAAAGGTTAGTAGCAGGACTATGCAGCTCCCAACGATGTCATGGTTGAGTGGGAGATTAAGCCAATAACTTTCGTATGTATATGGCTGACAGAGAGTGAGCCACCTCAGCACCTCCTTCACGTACGAAATATTGTCCGATTTGTGCTAACAAAGATTTGTGCTACTAAAAACGGCAACCGTCTGAATTCGGTGTAGGTTTGCGAGCCAGAAGTAAGCACAGCAGAACACGGCTATAAATATATCTCTTCATTAGAGGAATCCAGGTCATTTTTCAGGGCATACTTTCAGATTCATAGGGAAAATGACTGAATTAAGGAAATAAATAAATAAAAATTAGCATTAATAGGGCGTCAAACAAGGGGGTCCGGACCCCACGCCCCACAGACTCGGAATCTTATGTCATACAGACACGCATTAGCGAACATGGGATGACAAGGCATTCCCCAGGTTAGCTAAGAGAAAGAGGCAGGCGTTTCGTGTCGCGAATGGTATAAAAAAAAACACTAGCGTAAAGCAAATATTCTCATCGCAGACGTACGTATGCAAATACACGTAACTAAATGTACGTAAGCGACATGGATATGAGGAAGCAAGTAATCACAAATGTACATTTGTTCCGTATATTTTCCCACGAATCATCCAAAATGGGCAGCCCAATGAGAATCCGGTTCGATTGTGGACGAGAGCGAAGAAATACCCAACTGTCGGTGGCCATTGAGAAAAAAACATAGAAATGATAAGAAGATTAGCAACCATACTACTACTATTAATACAATTAATAATAACAATAATGAATGTTAAGACAAATCAACTAGAAAAATCTACATATATATGGCATGGACATGCCAATAAATATACATAATAAGAAAAATACTCACAAATATGACCTAATGTGAATTGTCAACGTCGCCAGGGATTATTCGATTTATTTCCATAACGTTCTTAGGTCTGGCTACTAAATTTGTGAAACGTTTTAATCCCTAGATTGTTTGAAAACTCTTTTGACCTACAAAAGTTTTATCAGACGGCACCTTCTGATGGAGCTCTAGAAATGGTCCCAACATACGAGAGGGTATTAAGATGCTTTCCGAAGGCCTGGACCAGGAATCCGTCAGTGTTGACATAATTCTGGAGCTCACGAAAATGTCCAAACACCAAGCATGAGCGTCCATCTTCTTTGGTGCATACCGAAAGCCAGGAGAACTCAATACTGACAGTAAGTACCCAACAGTCTGAAGGGTGGTCGTGATGCCTGAAAGTCACAGCACAAGAAACCCATGAGTATTGATAAGATGCTTTGGATCTTACGAAAAGACCGAACACCCCACAGGTATCCCACGGGCTCCGAGACCCCATAACAGGGAACTTATTGATCTTGGTAAAATGTTCTTACACCCCCGGATGAGTCCCATTAGTTTTGACGAAATACCCTAGAGATCACAGGATCCCACTTGACAGGAGATTCATGGTGTTGTCTGAAGACCCAAGACCAGGTGGCTTATTAGTTATGACATGACGCTCATAGAGCTCGTGAAAAGCCACCTGGGGATCCACCAATTGTTGTTTGGAAGCTCCAGGAAATGAGGCCTGACAAGAAGCTCCAAGTGGTCACTGAAAGGCCCCAATGTCTGACAGGAGGCCCGATCATGTCCGGGGACTTCAGTCATCGGACAGTCCGACAGAAGCCCAAAGGATCAGAGCTTATAGGCACCAACAGAGGTGCCATCAGGTGGGCGGGCTCCGGAGTTTTTCATGACAGAAATATTGTATTGTATGATACTGGGGATAACTGATTAAATGTGGAACGCACCAGGTCTACTCTAGATAGGCGAAAAAGACAGATGACAAACGGACACTGTCCTGGCACCTCCCTAACAATCTGAAACTGAACTCTGGCCAAAAAATGTGATTAAGAGCATAGTACAGCCTCACAAAGTGCTCCTCACGTACCTGCTTTGTTAGGTTGTAATAGAATGGCAGCAGCTGGGAAGCTGTGTGGTCGATTACTACCCACTTGATCTTGGTGACCTGCTTCAGCTTCTTCAGCTTGGTCAACAGCCAGGCGCGCGTCTTCTCGCTGGACAGGTCCATCCAAGCGCCCTTACCCTCTGGCAGACTGACGAGTGCCGGCGCGCCCGAGATGGCCTCCCGAATCCACAGGCGCTGGTCGATGCCCAGCTCGATGTGAGCCGACTTCAGCTCCACCAGTGGGCTGATGGTGATCGCCAGGTCCAGACCTTTGCGCTGCAGCAGCTCAACCGCCTTCCACGGGTTGTGGAACTTGCGCGGATCGAAGTGCAGGTCGCCCTGGTGCGCCTGCCAGCGTCGGTCCAGCACCAGCGTGCCGCTGCTGGTGTACTTGCACCCCAGAATGTCGTCGCCGTACGCGATGACGTCCTCCTGGGTGAAGTTGTCGCTGCTCGGGTAGTGGTAGACGAGCCGCTCAAAGCTCGGCCACACCTGGCGCCGGGTGGCTTCGATCCGCTTGGCGTACGGATTGCTAACGTCGGTCCCGAATCGGTGCAGATGCGCGATGCTCGACCCGGTGCACACCGTGTACAGCATATGCAGGTTCTCATCAGTGTAGCGATACGGAAACGGTCGCCGAAGCGTGGCCAGACACAGCCGGCCGGCGTCCACCTGCTGGAAGAGCGGCTCGCCGCTCCACACGAACACGCCGACGCCGCCGCTGCTGATGAAATAGCGCTGTACAACATTGCCTAGCGTGTGGTGGCGCACGTCCCCAGTGACGAGCGGCGTGAGCGGCTGCTGGCTGCCCAGCGGCCAGTCGTCACCAGCGGCCGTCTCCGAACTGCCGAACCACACCTGGCCGGCCGGCTCGGTCAGACTGAAGCAGTCCATCAGGTCCACGTCCGAGCGCAGCGAGCGCCAATCGACGCGGTAGCACTCGATGCCGCGGCACAACTGGCCAGAACAGTTGAGCCGCTCCTGACGCACGTGCTCGATGGTGACCCGCGCCGCGTTCTTCCACTCGAGGCAGACGCCGGTGCCGTCTGACGTCGATTCGGCCAGGTATTTGGAGGTGTGCGAGACGCGCGTGGAGCGCAGCAGGCCGCAGTCGTAGGGCAGGTCGCGGTTAGCGACCAGGCTGCCCATGAAGATGCGTGCCCGCTCCCCGCCTGTCTCTGGCGACAGCAGACGCAGTAGCCGCTCCTCCTCGTTAAACTTGAACCGACCGAAGAAGGCGTACTGTGGCACAGCAGTAAACAGTTGCACGCGGCTTTGCGCTGCCTTTCGCACATCGGTCACTGGATGAAGACACCGGTGAGAACTGCTCTGTTTGGCCGTGACTTATTGATCCGATTTTATTTTGCACGTTTGCTAAGCTTCGAATGCAGTAATAGCTAATACCCCAGTTATAGATCATGCATACTAATTCATACAATCGTAATCGTTGCAAATATAAACTGGCATGAGCAGGGAGCGGGTGCGATGATTTTCATCGCTCCAACCATTGTCGTGGTTAGATATTGATGAGAGGCACTGCATGTGCAGCAGCACAACTCCGACCGTCGATGGGTTCTGCTTACACACGTACGCACATACATAGCCAAATGCTTTAGTGGGTTAGCCCTTCCACCGGCGTGACGTTCCCCAATCTGTAGAATTTAGTCACCACGGCTATTCGTCGTCACCGGGCACCCAGCTCTAGTCATTGAACAATTTCGCCAACGATGTTTTTCTGACCGCTGAACATTTGTGCTGAGTTTCCACTAATCTCCGCTGGTCCTCAAAATACCCTTTCATACACAGGAACATCTCATTCACGACCAACATTCGCTCCGTTCATTACCATATCTTTATTCGATCCAAACTAAGACCAAGTGCGCCACAATTTCTTCCCTCTAGCGCTGCGTTCACATTCAGCGTGCATTACTGTCGAAGATCCTAAGCTCCTTTAGTCCTTATTACGTTTAAATACCCGTTCCGATTTCCGACAAGAAAATGGTTGACGCGTCTCTCCTGATTGCATAATGTATATATATATATCTTCGTCACTACCCTCGAGGGTTGGCAACACTGGGCGTTGAAATGTTCTGTCGGTTTCTATGCAGCCTTATACCTGGATTCCGGTACCAATGACCAACTTGCTCAGCCTTGCTCATTCGACGTCATACATGGCCTTACGCGTTAACACTTGCGACCGGGGGTCAGTCTCACGAAGATCAATTTCTCAATTTCACAAATCAATTTGTCCTATTTAAGACAAATTGGTCTTGAATGGGACTTTTCCAGTTTCATGAAATGTCTTATTTAAGAAACAAGAATGTAAAACTAAGACAGAAATACAAGACAAATTTCTACTTGTTCAAGGCAAAATGGTCGGTTGTGTTTCATAAAAGCTTGATTGCAAGACAAATTCACCCAAATGTCTGATGTTCCAGACCAAGAAATCAAGCACAAAGTTCTTGCGTAGATTGCATGTAGGACTGCAATGTGGTGCAGTATTGTTCGGCCGGAACTATTGCTTTCCTCGTAAATTACTTCAACGTGTTAGTCTGTTCGGTGTGCAATTATCAGTGTTGCGAAGTTTACGTTTTATTGCGCGCGTTTATCCTTGTATACTATTGAATAGGAAAGATTGGACCGTCTGAGACCTTTTATTCAAGGCCCTGAAGGGTGCTTTGGACATCCCGTTAAGTGATGAGCAAATATGTATGTTTCTAAAAATTATTGGAACGGCAATAATTTACAATAATAACAGTTTACAGGGGCACATGAAGGCGGGCTCAAATTAATTCGGACACATACTTTTTTGCAAAGGGTAACATGATACAAGTTCAAATTATTTGGGGGAAGCCAACATTGTGTGTATGTGTGTATGTGTGTATGTGTGTGTATATGCCTGTATATATGTATATATGTATATGTGTATGTGTATGTGTATATGTGTATGTGTGTTTGTGTGCTTGTGTGTTTGTGTGTCTGTGCGTCTGTGTGTGTGTGTGCACTTATCCTTCGTGCATACCGAGGTCATTTTCTGTTTTCACACCTGGGAACCGAGGACGTTGGGTGTATACCGAGGACATTTTCAACGTCCTCGGTTTTAAAACTTCGTCTGCATCACTGTCAGATGTTTACCAGTGAGCTGAAGAGTGTTCTCGACATCCTCGGTCTTCATAATATTGGTGACCGTATGTGTCCAGCAGGTGTGTGTGTGTGTGTGTGTGTGTGTGTGTGTGTGTGTGTGTGTGTGTGTGTGTGTACTGTGCAGATAAAGTGTGAGCAAGCTGAAACGTTTAATGACGTCCGAATGCATGGTGGGGACCGAAGGAATATTTTCTTTGGTACTGGCTTCTTGCCATCTGGGAGTGCAAATAAATTGAATGAAATTATTGACCACATGCAACCAGAAAAACTGAACTATATTCTTTTTAGTTTTAGGTCATGTACCACACACATGCAAAATATATATGTAGCTGGGTTGTGCGCCCTTGACGAGGACAAAGTACAGGCTTGAACGTAAATAACGTTGTCCACTACTACACCGGATTGGAGGGCGCGACTAGATTATGTTTACAGCGTGGTTTGCGGCGCGATGGTGTTTGCAGCTTGCTCCTGTCAGGAGAGGATTTGGACAGAATGCAATGGTGAGTGCTATTTTGGTGAAGCGAACGTAATTTATCAATGTATTTAGCTTCTACAATATGCCAGTACATTCTATGATAATAGCAGGGCAAAGTTATATCCATTTGTGGCTCCTCAAGCACCTTCGCTAGGCCTCAAGAAAGGATAAAGAGGGAAAGCTGAAAACTATAGGCCAGTAAGTCTCACATCCCTAGTCTGCAAGGTACTTGAATCAATTATCAAGGATAGAATAGTTAGTTATCTGGAAGGAAACAGATCAATTCAAGATACTCAACATGGGTTTATGAAAGGACGGTCGTGTCTCACAAATCTCTTGGACTTTTTTAACTTCGTCACAGAACAATTTGATCAGGGAAATCAGGTTGATGTAGCATATCCTGACTTTAGTAAGGCCTTTGACAAGGTACCCCATAAACGGTTAATGATACAGCTTCAGTCCCATGGTATTGCAGGTAGCATCTTAAAATGGATAGAGTTGTGGCTTTCAGATAGACAGCAAAGAGTGATGCTAAATGGTACAAAGTCACCATGGCAAAATGTTCTTAGTGGAGTCCCCCAGGGGTCAGTGCTGGGGCCACTACTGTTCATTATATATGTAAATAACATTGAAAGTGGCCTAAGCAGTAAAGTTTTGAAATTTGCGGATTATTTGAAGGTCTTTAGGGCAATAACAGGTCAAGATGAGCATATCTCGCTGCAAAAAGACTTAGACGAACTTGTGAAGTGGTCCGAAGAATGGCAAATTAAATTAAATTTTGAGAAGTGCAAAATCATGCATGTAGGTAAGCAGCATATGAAGGCTCCATACTTGATGGGTGGCCAAGTGCTATCAGTGACTCAACGGGATAATTTTTTTGGTGTTATTCTAAACACAAAATTGGGGGCATTAGAACAGACCAAGGAAGCCAGGCAGAAGGCACTGAGAATGCTCGGGGCAATAAATAGGAATGTATCATACAGAAGTGAGGAAGTCATCAGGAGGCTTTACTGTGCATACGTCAGGCCACATTTGGAAAACTGCATCCAAGCTTGGTCTCCTAGCTATGAAAAAGATTGTTGGCTTTTAGAGAGAGTACAAAAGAGGGCTACAAAAATGGGTAATGGCATAAGCAACCTGGCACATGAGGAAAGATTGAAGGAATTGAATACGTTTTCACTTAGATATAGAAGGCTGAGAGGAGATCTCATCGAGGTCTTTAAATTTGTCCATGGTCTGGAGAGGGGATATCTTGGGGAAATGTTTGAATTGAACAGAAATGATGCAATTAGAGGTCATCAATTCAAAATTACAGTTAACCACAGCAGAACAAGGTAAAGGCAGACTTTCTTCACCAACAGGGTAGTAGATCACTGGAACCAGCTGCCAGAAAACATTGTCAGTAGCAGCACATTGAACATCTTTAAAAACAGCATAGACAATCATTATAAGAATAGAGGGCTTGCTTTTCAGTATTACAGGGAGGGCTGATTGACAGATTTGGCGGGCGACTGGTTCAGTGTGCAGAGTGCATCCAAGAAGGGCCCTTGTGGCTCATAGTTGCACTAATCTTTTATGTCTTTATGTCTTTATGATTAGCCACGAGGCGGAGTAGGTATTGTTTCTGCTCTTCGTCTTTGGTGAGCGATGTGTTGAAGTTGTGAATGAGAGAAACGGCTCTTTCTGCTGCATCGTAAACGACATTCAAAGAACCCACAGACTTCTTTATCTCCAGGAACGTTGTGTTTTCTCCCACATCCTGGAGTCTTCCTTCAAGAAGGACTATTTTGCATTCTTCTTCCCCTGCTCATCAATGACGTTAAACACATTCAGCGTCCTATTGGTCACGAACTCCTCCAGCCCACTGATTCTCCAGCCCACTAATGTCGAGCAACTGGGAGTAGAAGTGAAGTCTTCGTCGTCCTCGGACTCGAGGTTGGAGGAGGACGTGGAAGACAGCTGAGCCGCCGCCACCGAGGATGAAGCTGCCTCAGCCTTTGCCTTCGACCTTCTCGCCTTCTCTTGTTCTTCCTGAAGTCGCTTCCGACTCTCCCTCCCCACTGTCACGAAATCCGGGCTATACATGCTGCAGGAGGTAACGTCCTCACGTTCCATTTGGTAAAGCACACGATCCTCTTCAACGTTCATCTGCGCCAGAGCATGACTGGCTCCGATGTCGAAGGGGTCGCCGAGTGATGCGTGGAAAATCATCGCCTGTGTGTCACCTCGCTTTCGGCTCTTCTTGAGGTTCTGGTATTCCTGCATCAACCTCTCCAACTTCCTCACAAGAAATTCAACTTCACACAGGAATCCAACCGCAGGTTAGGGATCCTTGCCCTTGTCCAGATGGCACAGCAGGCTTCACAGGTCTTCTTGAAGCTTTCCGGGAAGGGCAATTTCTGTTTCAGATGAAAGAATTATCACATTCGAAGTACGTCACCTCGCGTTGGAAGCCGTGCAGTTGAGAAAAACTCAAGGGGACTCCATAATTTTGGTCCATTCTGGTCCACTTTGTGTACTCGGTGCTGAGGAGGCCATCTGAGAGAAACCAAAGATGAGATTTTGCGCAACCTTTAAATATGCATGAAGTCGTCCAAAATTTTGCACACAATACCGGCACACATAGTGGAATAAAAATAACCTTGTGGAGTGCACCTCCTTGAAACTTTTAAAACTACCATGTACGTTTGAACAACCCTAATATAAATATATGTATATATATATATATATATATATATATATATATATATATATATATATATATATATATATATATATATATGTGTGTGTATGTGTGTGTATGTGTGTGTGTATGTATGTGTATGTGTGTGTGTATGTGTGTGTATGTGTGTGTGTATGTGTGTATGTGTATATGTATGTGTGTGTATGTGTGTATGTATGTATGTATGTATGTATGTATGTATGTGTGTATGTGTGTATGTGTGTATGTATGTGTGTGTATGCATGTGTGTGTGTATGTATGTGTGTGTATGCGCAAGTGGCCTCCCATACGCAGAGTTACACCACTGATTTCAGTGGATCCTCTGATTTCACTACTTACACCACTAATTGTTTCATTTTCAAATCATTTCAGCGCATAACTTTATTCATCAGATTCATGCTCACCTCTTTCTTCTCTAATATCGCTTGGAACACTTCAGTTTTGTATTCTGGCGTTGCTGGCTTCTGGAACCCATGCTCAATTAATGTAGAAACCTATATATTATTCTTCCACCTCGGCTCTGTGTCAAAATGTATATTGCAGCTACTGTCGCCATCTATTATCGGTATGCCCTAATGCTGTCGCCCAATGAGCTGATAATGTACACAAACAACTAGTGGTGAAGAAACCGGCGATCTCAACCCGTCATTGTTTTATAAGTAATTCATTAAGTTTATCTTACACCTTGTGTGTTGAACATTTAAAATGTATTGGAGTTAGATGTAGGTATCAGTTTGCAACACAAATAAGAAGTTATCGTGCTCCAAACATTTCAATAACAGACACATTAAGAAAGCACCTCTAAACAAAATATACCAACGATCGAAACAGTAAGACGTTCGAAACTAAGACATCTTGAATTTCATGAAACCGTTAAAAAATATTCTTAGTTTTACATTTCTTAGTTTTTAAACGTCTTAGATTTGCGTAAAACTGGGCCCTGGAGTGGCCTTAATGGGTGGTTTAGGGCCCTGCCTCGCCCAATACCACCTCCCGACAGTCCTGCTACCCTATCCTATTCAGTTAATGGGGGATTATGGAATGTCAGTCTCCTCCCAGACGACGTTATATTCACCCGATACAGGCTTGTGAGATCAACGGAGGAGGGTGAGAGGCTGTTCCCTCTGGGACCGTGGCTGGCCTCTACCTGAGTCTGGCGCCAGACGCTTTTCGGAACTTTACGGTGCCACGATGCCCATTGATGCCGCCATACCACGGGATTTACTCGTCCTTCCGATTTGGCATTCGGTAACTGAATAGTGCAAGATAGGGCGACAAGACGGTCGGGAGATGGCATTGGGCGAGGCAGGACCCTGGACCGCTCATTAATGCCGCTCTCGGTAGCAAGATTAAACGCGTTAGGCCACGCATATCGTCGATTGAGCAAGGTTATATATGTTGGCTATTGACATCCGTGTCCAGTTATAAGGCCGCGCAGAAGCGACAGAACATTTAACCGCCCGGTGTTGCCAAGCCTTGAGGGCAGGAACATCAGTAAATCCATTCACGCAATCAGGAAGTCGCGTTAACCATTTTTAGGTAGGACCACGAAAGGATAATTAAAATGCAATAAAGACTAATTGGCCCCACAGTGATCTTCGGAAGTAAAACACGCTGAATGTTTATGCAACGCCGAACGGAAGGAATTGTGGGTCACATGGTTTTAGTAGGTACCGAATGAACGGAGCGAATGATAGTCGTGAATGAGAGGTTCATGTGAATGACAAAGGGCTTAATGATCCGTGGAAATCGGTGGAAGGTCAGCACAAATGTTCAGCAGTCAGAAAGTATCACTGTTGAAATTGTTACCCGGGTCCAGCAGGCATCTGGCTAGCCCAGGAATGTCGGGTGGGAGGAGAAGTCGGTGGTGGGTGTGTTACATGGTGTTACGTGGCTGGGTCCAGCAAATGGACGAGCAACGGAGGCGGTGGCAGTATCAACGCGTTGTACCTATCTATCACATCCATTCATCAGTGCAACATCCCACCCGAAGCCCACAGCCCTTGCTAGCTATAAAATCAGCTGGGCGCATTCACGGGCGTATGCGATGCGGAATAGCCTGGCCTCGCGTGAATTGATTCGTGTAGTGGTGCGGCGGGCCGCAGCAGGGTTGGAGACGACGTCTGAGTGGTTGAAGAGGTGGGCAAGAGGACCACAACCGAGTCCAACAGCCCCACCATGAAACCTTGAGCCGCACAACTGCCGCCGACACGGCCGCACGGCCGCCACCCGAGGTCCGACCCAACACCATCCAGCCTGATATGGCCCGGACCCCCCTACAGTTGCATGCCATCAGCGTGAGCCTCAGGGTCGCTCACCTTGGATTTGTGAATATTGTATTGAAGCACGATAACGCAGGTGGAAGAGATGATGATGGCAAAAAGAAGAGCCATGGCAACCCAAGAGAAACGTACTTGACTCAACCAGCCTTTTAGCCGGCTCTTCTTTGCCGAAGGCTGTAAAAAAGTAACAACTGCTGTTGGAAGACACATAATTGCGCATAGTCAGTGCACAGGGCCGATTCGGGTTTGGGGCAAAGGGACCACAACCACCAGAGGTCGATTGTTCAGATATTCTACACTAGAATGATATTTATCGATATTTGAGAACATTGTGTGAGACAGATATTGTTGCAAGCAAACCTGACGATTGTCGGCCGTTGAAATCTGATGAAGTTTTTCGAAATCGGAGACAACTTTTAAATGCCTCCAAGCCAGACTTCTGGATCCACCCCTGTTAGTTCATGTTCAGTGCACGCAAGCATGCGGTTCGGGCGGTTCGGGCGGTTTCAATGAATGAGCTTGACAATTTGGGCGCACACGGATAATCATGGATACATGATACATGGATACATGGATACGTGTAACAATGCACAGACGGTGGCAATATCAATACGGCAGCATATATACACTGCATGCAGCCTGTCATACAAACTGGGCTAAAAGTGAAATATTCATATAAATAGAAGACCACTTCATTCTACTAGAGCAGACGTCACGTTACCTTTTACGCGGGACTCATGTTGTTTTCGGAGGTGAAGATTTGGCCCCTGGCTCCAATGATGCATGGTGCCATAATTTTTCATTGTTGAAGCAGTGTCATGTTTGTGATTGTCTGGACATATTGTGCTGGGCTCTCCAGGCCAGTACCACATACCTAGCGAAACTAAAAGAGACGTAAACATAAAAGAGAAACAACATGCTGCAAAAGGGAAGCAGTGGTCGAGTGCCGAAAGGTCTAAAACGTGTCTTAGGCGTATCCACGACGGTGCGTGACTGAACAAGTTCTGGGGAATGAGATGCATAACCAATCGTTAGCACATGTTCCAAAGCAAGTCATATTCGTATTTAGGTAGATCACGGCACGAGGATCTGTGAAGGAAAATAAGAATATGTTGGTGCACGTGACCACTGCTGGCTCCGAGCCGCGGCACGGGTGGCCCAGTCCTGCCGGCCAGTCGACGGCCGGTGTACGGCTCCCAGGTGATATAGTAGTGGCACAGTAGTGATGCCGACAGTGCTCCCGGCTCGGGTGCTCCGGGGTCAGCTCTGGAAGAGCCGCCCGTGCGGGCCAGATTCTGACCACGTGAACATGTGAACAGTGCCCTCGCCTGCCGAGTGTCGTTAGCCGCCAGCCTCCCTCTGACGCTTGGCTGAAGAAACATGCGGCACATTACACAACAAATCACAATATTTTATATTTTGATAAAAAATATTTGTTTGGGGTTATCTGATGCGCCGAATCCAGCTGTGCCATTTTTAGAAAGATCAGGCCAAAGGTCAAGGAGTTATAGCCTCGGGAATTTCTGACATGCCACAAAACAGAGATGTCTTTTGAGGCCCCTAATACAATGAAGAACAATGTGTATATCGGTGAACTCACAATAATCCACTGCATCTTTTGGCTATTTCTGAATTTTCGCGTACTAATTTGACTAATTGACTGATGATGATGACTAATACTAATTGTAATTTGAAATCATGATATCGTGACCTAAGGTCACGCAACTTACTTTAGCTATCGGGACATTCATAATGTGAATTTTAAAAGTGCAGAAATGAAGTTAGATATCTTATCTTTCGAAATCAAAAATAAATATGGGTATGCTCGTAAAATGTACATATCCGTTCAAAATTATGCTTGCATGGTTGTTTTTGTGTTAGTTTATCGCGTTCTGTTTAATATTTGTTTAGAACAGTATGTTGCTGAAATACAAGCCTTTTGGTGTTCGTCACACGTGATGAGATGATAATGCTAGTCATCTTATCTTAACTGTTGTATTGCACAAGTGTTCTTACTCGCTGTGAGGTCAAGGGCAGAAACAAATGGAAGAAATGTCTCCGAACTGGGGTAGGTGTTCCATTCTACGACAAATCGACAAGTGAAGGGGCCATATTGCATTCTATATCTCGATGAAAATACTTTTATGGAGTTAGATTGTCTCTTTTAACCAGCTGTACAATTTTGGGAAAGATCGGAGCAAGGGTTAAGGAGCATCGGACATTTTTGATAGGTCACCTAAGTATTTGGAGACCTGGAGCTCAATGAAAATTAACACGAATTGCACGAAGCTATATATCGGTGAACTCGACATGATCCACTGCATATTGTGTCAATTTCGAAGTTTTTGTTCATGTGTTTTGTGAAGATCATGAGCTTGTGGTCTAAGATAACGCGACCTAGTTTGACCTTCGAGACAGCCACAATGCTCTTTCTGAATTTCAGAAGCGACGAAGGGTGATTTGTGAAATCCTAGGTCGTCACTTGTAAGGAGAAAAGTAACAGGAATGCTTTCATCCTATGCAATATATTTCTGCATCAATGTCAGCATATTAGCCCGCGCCGTCTCTCCAGTCAGATCATCACACCCCGTCTCGGGGGGGGGGGGCGGAGAGTAACCCCGCTCGAAAATCCAAACTAAGCGTTGCACGAAGACGAAAGAGTGGCATGGGAAAGCGCTCGACAAGTAGGTTCCGGATCCACTCCCCAAAACCAATTTTCCCCAAAAGTGACGTCACTAGGGGGATAGATTTTCATGACTTTTCAGAACTTACATAATGTTTTTGGCTCTGGGGAGTTTATTTTGGGGGATATTTGAAGAAAAAAATATTTGGAGTCAGAAAGGGACAGCGAAATCGACCAGGGCCGTGCAATTTTTGGCTCCCAATTTTTTTTATTTCAAGATTTCGGTTTTCAAGTATTCTGTAATTTTCTTTTTTTAATGGGTAGAGCATACCAGAAAACGTTGTTGGAAGTCCACTTGCCCTAATAAAAAATGTTTACTTTAGCCAGAATCTTCTATTTGAACTGCAATGGGCAACTATACAAGTTATATGTAGTCAAAAACAAAACAAAAAATGAAACATTCCTCTCGTACGTTTTGTTGCATCCCTAAAAGTAAGCAAACACTGAAATTTTCATAAAAATATCTGTATCCCTTAAAGCGTGACGACTGGTTGAACGTTTTTAGAGCTGACCTCACTTGACCTTGACTAATTCGTTGACCCTAGATGACCCGACTTCAAAATTTTGAAACAGCATGCCCAATAGATTTGGGAAAGGGTATGCCAAATTTTGGCAAGCTGCCGTGCGCCATTCGTTCAATATACGCGTAAAACCTGAGGGGGCGGTTTAAGACCCCCCCCGAGACGGGACGGGTTAAAAATGAACCATCACATTTCACGGACAACACTGCAGGGTTTTATCACTGTCAATCACTGTAATATCATGTTTCTGGCGTTTCAAACCCCATATTATGAAAACGACAAGATGCACCTCATTTACTGAGTAATTGCAACCAAGAAGGGCCATTGTGGCTCATAGTTGCACTAATCCTTTATGTCTTATGTCTAATTACATTCAGCTTGAACTGCCTGAGAACAAATTTGGCGCGGACGCATCCATTGACACATGCTGAGCCTGAAATGAATCGCATTGGATCATGAGCCGTCTACATCGTGACCAAATAAGGTAACATAATTACAGAATGCAATGCAATACAATAATGTGCTTCAGTACAGTATTGCAATGCAGTGCAATGCAATGATCTACAGATCTGCAGATCTTCCCATACCTTGTCAGAATCCCAGTTCAGATCGATGATGTCACTACGATAATATTAATCAACACAACTTGTACCAGTGCATACACTAATAAATCTTACTTCACCTAAGTACCATTAACACCACACGCCCCTCATCCGTAAGAAGTTCATGAAATATATCGGTGCTGTGGAGCACTGTGCGAACTTGTGGTATCCCTGTGTTCCCTTCACAGTAATATTGGATTTTCACTTCTCAGTCTTGGACTCAGAATGTATAATTTTTTAGTTTGCTAAAACATACTAAATATGGGAGTGCATAGTGGGTACAAACCCAATATAGTAGGAAGCAGACATTTCTCGACATAATTGTGAATACATAACATACCGACAAAATAGCCCACATCACTCATGAATCGCTACTTTAACCACTTTTGTAGAGTTCAACTCATGTGGAACTGCTCGCAGCCGATCAGTCACAATCGTTTCAATTTGGAATTCCGAGCATCAGGCACTTCACAACCACAGCCAAGTTGTGATTGTGGTCAAGTCAAGGGCGCAAAATGGTTCTGCAAGTTGAAGATTACTGGAACTACTGTGGATCTTATTCTCACTACTAGCCATAGGTCACCATATAGCCCATAGAGCACGCTGCTCTGTGGGCTATGCTTACAATTATCACTATTTGGAAGTGGCAGAAGTAACTGGGATTGCCTATTATGCATTAGCTTGTCATCTGATATTTGGCAATGCAAGGAGTGAATTTGGGGGGGGGGAGTGTATAATTCTTTGGACACCCAAATAAAAAAGCCATTTTTCCAACGCTGCTTCACAGTGATGGCTTTCTAAAAACGCTCGGTGAGGTGAGTCGTGACGTCCATTACCTCCTGCTTTCATACAAATATGAATTTGATGCAGCTGGCTAGCTTGAGCGATAGATACTCAAACATGTCTTCCGCCGACAGTATCTGTTTGTTCAGCGGGTTGATCTGTTTGAAGCTCTCTTAAGCCGCGGCACGCTTGGCTGTGTTCCCGATGCCGTCGCAAGCGCCCTTTCGCATCAGATGTGACAAAAAAGTGACTCACAAGATGCTTTAAAATATGTGTCATTGTGACACACATTGACGTCTGTTCTTATGCTTATTCGCATACTGTCGTCTGTTAATTTTTTTTCGCCACTGCGGTCCAGATTTCTGGGATAAGCCGTTGCAGGAACGCATGCACCATGCCGGTGTTGTACTTTGTGCCGCCAGATATGCATCAGTAGCTCTGGTGGCTCGTCCTCGCGCCAGCTAGTACACTACACACGGGCGCAGCGTACACTGGGACGAACCTTATTCGGAAGTCTTTAGCTACATCCTGCACCACAAATGAACAATTTTTAGTGAAATCGTATTAGACAATCACTTCGCCCTCGTTGGCAGTAGCCTTTGCGTAGATGAAGTGCTGACCTTGTTTGTCAGCTACAAAGTGGTGTCTGGTTTAGTTCATGTTTTGCTGGCTGAAATATCGCATGCTCTCTTCTTTGGTCTAGATTATTCTGCGAGTATACAGCGATGCGTGCCAATCCACTGCTTGTACATCACCCCATTATCAATGTCATCATCTGGGGCTAAATCATCTTTAACTCTTCTCCTGATTTGTTCGCGAGGATAATCCTCAGAAAGTTCATCACCAGGACAGTACTCACAGTTGTGCATCATACCATCACGATTTTCCGTGTCAAATACAGCGTGATCGAGGAGGTTGCGGTATTTGAGGCCGGGAAGGCTGAGAGCGGATATGAGCAGTTCTGGATTTTGATGATAAGTGCACATGCACACCGAGTGCGTCCCACTGCTGCCCGCCAAGACCCAATGCTTCGGACGAAGGACAGCAAAGGTTAAGAATCCGGTGTGAGGGTTTTCAGAGTTCTGCTTGTATAGATTACAAAAGACAAGCATTAAAGGGTCGATATCGATTAGAGGACGAGAACCCAATAGGGGTCCTTGCTAAATGCTGGAATGACTGGGGAGCTGACCCGACAGTGGGGCGGGGGAGTAATGTCTCCTCATAAGTATGCAAATCGACATCCATGAACATATAGTACAGTTCAAGCCCATTGACACTAAGACCGGTCTAGACCAGGCACATTGGCACCGATCCCAGTCTAGACCAAGCTCGTAGACACTGAGCCTGGGTGCAGATCCAATAATATCCATGGGCACAGAATCCGAGCTCAATCCACTTCCATGAACACCGAGCGCAGGTCCAGAGCGGGCTCGTGGACATTTATTCTTCCTACAGATCAGTCCCATGGACACTGAGCTCTGGCATAGTTCAGGCCCGTGAACACCGAGTTCTCCTATATGTCAGGGTCATGGACACTCAGCCCCGGTCCAGAGCAGGTCCGCTGAGTTCCACGTTGCGGAGGTCATGCTCAGGTTCGTCCCGGCTCGATAAATGAAATAAAATGAAGCCAATGAGCATTAGATGAGATGAGGTACAGCCCATCAGGTGGCATCCCAGAGGGTTGCCAGTCTTGCAGCCAGGCCCCCAGAGGGGCGATGGGCCGGTCAAACGGGAATCCAGATGACGGTCAGCAGGTCAGGCAGGGTCACAGATGGCGGTCAGCTGGTCAGGCAGGGTCACAGATGGAGGTCAGCTGGTCAGACAGGGTCACAGATGGAGGTCAGCTGGTCAGGCAGGGACACAGATGGCGGTCAGCTGGTCAGGCAGGGTCACAGATGGCGGTCAGCTGGTCAGGTAGTGTCACAGATGGAGGTCAGCTGGTCGGGTAGGGTCACAGTCGGCGGTCAGCTGGTAAGGCAGGGACACAGAGGGCGGTCAGTATGTTAGGTAAGGTCACAGATGGCGGTCAGCTGGTCAGGTAGTGTCACAGATGGCAGTCAGCTGGTCAGGTATGGTCTCAGATGGCGGTCAGCAGTTCAGGTATAGCCTCAAATGGCGGTCAGCAGGTCAGGCAGGGACACAGAGGGCGGTCAGCATGTTAGGTAAGCCCTCAGAGGGTGGTCAGCCGACCAGCGAAGTCGACTGATCCCCACAAATCACCTCGGCTATATGCCTCAAATATGTCGGTTTCCGGCACTCCTCCTATCTGAGATATTGCCCATGTGCAGATCCGGGGGCTGTCGCCTAGATTGGCCGAACGGCCACTCTGGCAGTGCATTCTCTGTGGTCCCACAATGCATGCACCGATCTGCTTCCGAGGATTCATTGGTGAAGACACGGCGTCATTTTGGCGTTTAAAAAAAGGTTATGGAGCTGATTCTACGCAAAATATTTTCATTTATCTGGAATTATTTCTGCACTGAACCAATATTATCAATTTCTGAAGAAATTACAAAATTATGAAGACCCCGCCATGCGTAGCCGAACGATTCAGCACGTGCCAACGACATATTTGTAGTTCCAGACGCATCCACCAGGTGGGCCGGCGGCGCTACGGACACGACGTGCGCACGTGGGCCCTGACACCAAGTGCAGGCGCGTCCAAGGCTTGTGCGTTGGAGGGTGATTTGGGACTACTGCCAGTCCATTCAATGTGTGGGTCTGTGGCTCACATGGGCCCAGCTCGACCCGCAGTGGGATAGGACTGGGCAAGTGAGCAGGAATACCGCACTAGTGCTCCACATAATAGGCTGACCTTTTTGACGGCGGCCTTGGGCGGACTGGTCTGAGCTGACGCCGGCAGCTGGTCAGGTGGCTCGGTCTGCCGCAATGCACTGTAGCCGTTTGCGTTGTCAGGTGATGACTTTGCTGGACTGGAGCGGACAGGC
Organism: Imbricaverruca yamaguchii; assembly: GCA_034440575.1. Classification (NCBI taxonomy): domain Eukaryota; kingdom Metazoa; phylum Arthropoda; class Thecostraca; family Neoverrucidae; genus Imbricaverruca; species Imbricaverruca yamaguchii. Next base: position 1,086,276 of record JAOTOL010001559.1, read on the forward strand.
ACACGTTACCAACCGATGTAAGAAGCTTAAATCTGCTGAGAACATATTAGTACTTATAGTTCAATAAGGCCTAACATAAGCTTGCTGTTCACGATAGCTTACAGGCGTGGACTTACTGTGCTATGTATGTTCATTGATGGCGAGCTATACCTGGTGTAGTTGGGTATGGAATAAATATGTAATAATTAATCATTATAATTATAACATAATTATGAAATAGCTATTATCCAGGCTATGGATATATACCATAGCTGATTCCAGAACAGACGAGCATATAACTCATATAAATCAACATCCAAAATGCAACATGCAAAAAATGTATGCTGCACCATCGAAAAATAAAAAGAACATAATTTAAGGACATCTCATATTGAATTATGATGGCACCCTAGCGAATGGAATGCAGCAATACATTTTCACGTCCTCTGTGCACCCTTGTGCAGCTCGGCGACAACAACCAGCGAAGTGTCAGCGTGCGGCGGCATCGTTCGACAAATCATCAAAGCACTCACTATAGCGGCGGCTGCGTCAGTCTTGGCCTTGGCGGCGACGCCAATGTTCGTTGCTCGGCACTTCACAGGTGACCCGAGAACGACGATAACATCCGCGGCCCATCGGCCCCGAGCGTGCTGACTCACTAGAGACGTGCACGGTAAACTGGCTGAGTGTCCAGAGTGCAACCAAGAAGGGTCCCTGTGGCCCATAGTTGCAATGATCTTGTATTTAGGTAAGCAGGGCAGATCCAGATACTTCACAGCGGGCAGGCATGCCCTTGAACGGTGCGACCATTTGGACGCATGAATCGGACGAAAATTTGTCCGCTGATTCATGCAGTATGGAACGGGATTACAGAATCATATCAGGATTTTGCTTCTTCAATAGCCCAACAGAGATGGACAGGTGCTATGAGAGTGATTCGCGACTCATCCATTAACACGCGCCCTGGAGGGGCAGAGGCCCAAATATGCCGACCCCTCCGGTTTGTCGTACATACCTCCAGATTTTACCGATTGATATACGCCATTTTTGCGCACCAGCTTAGACGTGACCGGCACTTAGCTTAAAGCAAGAAAAACGTAAATGAGCCGAATTTTTTGTTCGAGTTAGGGGCCGTTAAAGTGAAAACATTTCGTGGCGCCAGACCGCGAAAACCAGAGCTGGTGCGCTTCCTGTATATTTGGAAAAGGGAAGTGTACTTGGCAACACTAGCGACTTGTTTGATGTATATTGTTATGCTATGTAGTTGCAAAGTCATGTTAGGTCACCGAGGTCAAGTCAGGTCAAATTCATGACAGGTTAATGGAACCAAACTTGGTCAACTGGAATGTTGTCATAACTGCAAATGATTGTCATCCGATTGATGTCACTTTGCATGTTATTGCCTATACATCCAGAAATCTACTGTTGCCATTGTGTGCCTAAGCGTTTCCATACTTTATTCATGTACTTCACTCCTTTCTTGTCGAAGCCGATTGTGCCGAGCCGCCCGACGGAGCAGTCGGGCAGGCGGTCCGGTTCCGGTAACTGCAGCAGGGAATGACCGAATAAAGTGCTGCTATATAGGGGCATGAGGTCAAATACCGGGTCTAGCATCTGTATTGCATTATTAGTAATTTGCAAAACATCATTGATGACCATTTTGGAGCATTTAAAAACACAATTACAGCTATCAATAGCAATGGCAAGCCAAGCCGAGCAAAACTTAAATTTTGACATATTCCATCTAATTTTACCTCGAAGGTATTGACATAAGGTCATGAAACTTGCACACAATAGAGTTCACTACAGTACCCATCCACCCTGCGAATTTCGTTGTACCAGCTGTAATAGGAGCCGATATTTTATGGGGGCGGTATCCCTCCCCCTTCCAGTGCGCGTAATTTTCAGAGGCCCTCCAGAGCGCTTGTTAAGTGGGAGGGCGACGTTATGGACTAGGGCTAAAAAACTGTCGGTGGTCACCGACGAGATCCAATTCTGTGAAAATGGTCGCCGATCAGATGCACGGGTCCCATGGGTGGGTGGGTGGGGGTGTGGCCTTACCTCAGGATTCGATAACACCAAATTTCCTAAACGTGCTTTTTCGTTATTGCTCATTTTTGAAATATCTATCTGCCTTCCAACCTACCGTCGATTTTTTCCTCAGCAATAGGTGTCGCTTGGCGTCCTGAATAGGTTTCGCCCGTTAGTCGTCATGAGCGGACATAATACCGGTGGCGCCTCTCGTGGTGGGTTTGTGAAGGAACACAATCAAAGTGGGCTGGCTCTGATTAATGCTATATTCTAATTTCTGGAGAAGGTGCAGGTAATATCCAATGGTCAAATTTGAACCACATTTAAACAAGCTCTCTTATGATGTGTAGTTCACTTTATTATCACATCATTTCATCCTGTCACTTCGCCCTTAAAGTGAAATGGGAGCAATTGGCCACTCCACATCTTTTGATAAAAGCACATCATACATCTTCTGCGTGATATGCTAACAATTTCTAATGTTCTTAACTAAACGACAATCGAACGTGCTATATTTTTATACCAACTTGAATAATTTTCATGGAAGCTTAACCCTGTCAATTTTGCACTCGGGTCCAGAATTTGTGTCCAAAATTATCGCATTGTATTCCTTTAAGTTGTATATGAGATGTTCTACATTATCGAATTAATTTCCAATGGTCTCAAATAAACCGGCATAAAAGCAGTTGATTTCTGATGTCATGCCCGATTACCTTTATAGATACCTAACAATGTCATTTTTGCATTGAATTCCAGGATTTGTGTGTCGAATTATCACATTGTATTCCTTTTACTTGTATAACAGATGTTCTACATTAGCGAATTAATTTCCAATGGTCTCAAATAATCGGACATGAAATCAGATACCTTCTGATGCCATCCTCAACTACTTTTATACCTATCTAACCCTATCATTTCTGCACTCAACTTTAGGATTTCTGTCTCGAATATTCACATTGTATTCCTTATATTTTTATATCGGATGCTGTGCATTAACGAATTAATTTCCAATGGTCTCTAAGAAACAGGCATAAAGTTAGCTGCCTTCTGATGCCACACTCGACTACTTTTATGGATATCCAAACCCGTCACTTTTTACCATTTGACATGAAGCTTTCCGGCAATAGTGAGGTGCTGCCATAGCTAGATGCACGTCAAGCGCCGACCGTTGCTGCCCAGCGGAACCGTAAGGCCGCCGAGCGGTGGCATGACAAAAAGTGGAGTTCCACCCTTCAAAAATACTGAAGAACATCGACTTTGCCACGCCAAACGGAGAAAGTCATGATTACAGATGCATTATTTCCATTGAACGCCCATAAGAGCAATATTCTTAAATAATATCGAGAAAACCTGTCAGCCTGGACTGTAATAATGTGCGGAACTCATTCCTGGCGTTTCAAAACTGAAAATGTGCCTGCAACTTTGGCGTTGGGGCCCATTAACATTCAGGGAATGGTTTTTGCCCCACCATATTATGAATGGCGACGGGCGGTCGGGGACGGGCCGGGGACCGCCAGCATCACCACCAGCAGCCGGCTGTCTACGGTGGAAACATATCCAGAGGACAATACGCAAAGTAACAATATGCGCAATATATCAATGTAAGTGGCAATGAGATTGACGTCTGAAGGCAAGCTAACTTTCATAAATGGACTTCGCATCATATTTTATGGAGACAGAGTCTCATAAATTGTGACCATATTCTTCGCTCATACACTAATGAGCATCCGGGTGCGCTTGTCGCTGGCGCATATTTCAAAGTTCTTGAATGGAATCAGGAACCTACCTGTTTTCTTTCTTTACTGGAGGTCTTCCTGATGTCCGCATTAACATCGCGTCTAACGCCTAACGCGCACCAAAAGGAGTACCCTGCCAATATGAACTTCTAAATCCTTCACCGTCGCATGCAGGGAAGAGACTGAGAGACTGTCTGTAAATAATTTGTGCATTAGCTGTGCAGATGAAAAAGTCGCTCGGAGGCAGTGGAGGATGAACACAATTTGCTCGAAGCTAGTTAAGGATGACACCACCCTGAGTTGGGCACATAAAGAGACATAATCGCAAACAATAGTTGGCAACCTGACAACAATTGTTTGCAATCTTCCACCGTGTATATAAGAGATGAAATGTCGAGTACCATATCAACGCTTATAATTCCCATCAAGTGTTATCTTACATCATGTTGCGCACAAAACAAGGGAAATGTTTTTTTTTTGTTGACAGGCATGGGTGTAACCATTTGAGGTGACATGCCCCCATTTTCTGAACAGTGGCGATCTGCCCTCCAATTTCTTTTGTGTCCCCCAAGCCTAAGCTACCTGAGTATGATCGCCGCAATATTATACGTGATCATTTATAAAGTCAAAATTAATATGCCCGAGAATCGCAGAAATCTTGTACGCAATATTATTGCGTACAATCCTATCCGATCTAAATCAATACAATCAATCCTATCCGAATCTAAATATAGAATCTGGAAATCTCAATATTTTGTCCCATTTTCGCTCAAACCTATCCAAACTGGTATCAAGCGAGAGCCAGCGGTGAACACTCGAGTAACATTTCAAACCCGGACATGTCAAGGTCAAAGGTTTGATTGAGTTTTTCGATAGCCTCGCGTTTCATCGCTATAGCTTCAATTTGCAGAAAATAGATGTCATTCGACGTTGCTTGTTGTGCGGTGCCACAAAAAATGGATAATTCGCAATAGTCTCGACGGGCTAAAATTCCAGCTGATTTCTTGGGTCGTCTCGCATTTTTTTGGGGGGGATGGGGCTGGGGTGGTTTCGCCAAAGCATACCCAGATCCACTATCAAGCGATAGCCCATGGTGAACCTTCGAGTGACATTTTGAAACCGGGATGTCAAGGTCAAACCACAATGTCAAAAAAAATTCGAAGTACCCGAAGCGACTGATGTCTATGGTTCAATTTGCACCAAAATGGGTGTCATTCGACGTTGCTTGTGTCGTATTATAATGTTACGAAATCGAACTAATTTCAAAGGTCAAAGGTCAAATCGATTTATTCGGTCGCCTCGCATTTTTTCTTCGCCCTTATCTACCCACATCTGGTACCAAGCAAGCCCGTGGTAAACCTCGTGTAACATTTCAAACCGCGACATGTCAACGTCAACCCACAAGCTCGAAGTTTAGCTTAAATTGCTCGAAGTCGTCGCGCCTCGTCGCTATGACATCAATTGTCATCACGTGGGGTGCCATTCAACGTTCCGTGGGGTAGTCTAGCCAACCGTTCGGAAATCATATTAATTCGCAAAGTCAAAGGTCCAACTCATTTCATCGGTCTCCCCGCGCTTCTTCGTTTTCTCACAAAGCTCCCCATGCTTGGTGTCGAGAGATAGCCCGTGGGCAACCCTCGAGTAACAGTTTAACCCAGTACATGTCTGGTCAAGCCTCAATGTCAATGGTTAGCTTGAATTCTTCAAATTCCTCACGTTTCGTCGCTGTGGCTTCAATTTGCATTATGTGGGTGTCATTCGACGTGGCTTGGCGTACGTCATCAGAATGTTGAGATATCATCGTTTTGACGCTTTGACGACTCATGCATGTCGATAACTTAGTCTTGATACTGGATTGACGAGGCCTGACAAATGTATGAGAAATGACAACAAGAGCTGGAACAACCTGAGACGTATAAAGCCCTGCGATAATGCAAATTTGTTGCCTAGCAGAGCACAATTTTCAACCCGAGCGAAAACAGAAGACGGGCAAGGTTCATGTAATTCAAGAATTTGCTGGAAACAAACATTTTTAGCGTTTGCTGATTTGCCATTCGGATATTTTGTGACGACACATAGCCTGTGAAGACCGTTGATTGGATAGATCGGCTTTTAGTATTTTGGGTGATTCTCTTGCATATATATTTTCACTTCATATATGCTAAATATAATTTTGCGGCGATGATACTCTGGTAGCTGAGGCTTGAAGGGACACGGAAAAAATTGGGGAGGACAAATCGACACTTTTCAGAAGTTGGGGAGGGACATGTCCCCCCTAATGGTTATACCCATGACCACAACCATTTGGTCGGCGCCCACGGTGCGACATTGGTTTAGCATTGTGGTTGTCGTGAAAGCATTGTGGTTGCCGTCTGTGCCGACGGGAGGTTCCAGTGTAAACAAGGTAGGCAAGAAGGACGGGATATTTGGTAGAATTAGCGGTAGGTCCTAGTATACTCTTGATCTGGAAAAAGATAAGTGCTCCTCAATGCAAATTACTGATATATCGACGAATTATGTTCTTTATTGCTAAAATCTTGACGGACGTATGAAAAAAATTATGATTTCGGTCGCCACTGAAGCCTGGTGAGTCAGCATCTGGTCGCAGACGCTATCGCTTGGACGACGCTTATTTTGAGCCCTGTTACGGACACTGTCCGTGTGTGGTGCCTTATGCTGAGTCCATGATGTCTCAGATCTGGAAAATTTCCATAGAAATTTGAAATAACATGAGCTTAACACGCGCACGTCCCGGGGGCAGATATCTGCCCCTCCGGTTTTTCCTCATTTGCCGCCAAACTAATCGGGCTAGCAAGGCCAACCCTCGCATAGTTGTTAATTGGTCTTTTTCGCATATCCTCATACATGCTTAATGCTGGATCATCTCAGGTCAGGTCACCAGGTCAGGCGAAGTGACCCAACTACACTCGGAGTTCTAGGTGGCATAACTTCCACAATAATTGGGCGACTTATTTCAAACTTATCACATGTCATGACCTCATCAGGGACCATAATATTTATATCTGTTTTTGTAGCATTGACCTTAGGTCAGGTCGCGGCCATGGTTTCACCATTATAGGGCTATGGTAAAATATACAAATGTTTCCTGGATACATATTTGCGCTCGGAATGATCTCACAACGGTTGTGGCATGTAGATGGAAGCTATGCTTAATGTTACCGCTGAAATGTTTGCTCAGTGACTTCACCAAGGACTCTAAGGTCACCTGAGATCACTACACATTTATGCGCATTATATCACACTGCATTGAGCTAGAAGGCTGAAATTACCGTCATTGTGCTTGTATCGCCAAGACGTGTCGATTGATTCATTACATGACCTCCCTGGGGGACTTCATGACCTTGAACTGAGTTTCGGTTGACCTGACCTTAAATTACACCGCCTATCGTCGGTAGCGCATTTCAAGGACTGTCGAATAACGTTCGCCGTTTGCTTCTATCTGTTACAGTTCCTGAGGTATGTGTTAATATCTGAGTCCCACCTGATCTGGTCGAATTTTACCTATGATGACCCAGTGACCTGAATGTTGACCTGAGCGGAAAAAATGACCGAAACACTTTCGATAGAGCCCGTGGGGGCCACTCCACGAGACTACCGACGTTGATAGGAAGCTGGCGGCCCTCATGATGGTTTGGAACGCGGCCATAGATGAGCACCGCCCGCTCATCACCGTGACACGGCGTCATCCGCACTGTCCGTGGCTCCGAGATAATGCCGAGCTCAGGTCAGCCATGGAGGAGCGCGACGCAGCGAGAAGAGAGTGGGAGACATCCAGAACACCGGAAGCACGACAAACCTATCAACAGAGCCGAAACTGCCTGAAAAGTAAACTTGTCCAAGCCCGCCACGAGTTCCTGTGTGGTGGCCTGCTGACTGACCGACGGGAGTGTTGGAGCCGTTTGAAAGAGTTTGCATTCCGACCGACAGAGGGACCCACCGACAGTGTTGAAGATGTGTTAGCCCGTGCAGACGAGTTCAATTTGCACTTCGCAGAGGTTGGCGCACGTATAGCGGCGGAGGTGGTGCGCGACGGTAGCCCCAAACATGGTCCCCGACCGCCCAGAGTGTGGCGTCGGCGCTGACGCTGCATCCTGCCACTCTACCTGAGCTCTCAAATGCGATAGGGCGAATGAGTTCATCCAGAGCAGTCGGAGTCGACGGAGTCCCTCTCCACGCAATCAAAAAGTGCTTCGCTGTCATCGGCCCACATCTGCTCCATCTCATCAACTGTTCTATTACCACGCAGACCTTCCCCACTGCATGGAAAATCGCCCGTGTCACGCCAATCTTTAAGTCAGGCGATCGCTCTGATCTTAGCAATTTTAGACCAATCTCAATTCTGTCTGTACTCTCCAAAATCACGGAAAAGGTCGTCTCCATGCAATTGGTGTCGTACCTGCATGACAATCATGCACTCTCGCCTTTACAGTACGCCTACCGACCGAACCACTGTACGGAGGACGCTATGCTTGATGCTGTCGAATGGATGCAACAGATAGTAGACAAGGGCCACGTCGCGTCGCTAACAACGATAGACCTCAGCAAAGCCTTCGACAGCGTCGATCATGGTGTCCTCCTGACCAAGCTCGGATGGTATGGCGTGCAGTCGATTGAATGGTTCCGCAGCTACCTCAGCGACCGGAAGCAGACGGTGAACGGAGGCTCCTCCATCCTTCCTCTGACTCATGGCGTGGCACAAGGCTTCATCATCGGGCCAATCCTCTTTCTCATCTTCATCAACGACCTGCCCTCTTTCCTCCCTCATGGCCGCCTAATATCATATGCCGACGATACCCAGCTCCTAGATCATTCTCTACCCAACGTCACCGACTTATCCAGCCTCAAGGCACGCGTCGAGGAGTCCATATCTAGTCTACAAAATTGGTTTCAGTCCAACAGTCTAAGGATGAACCAGGACAAAACTCAATTCACCCTCTTTGGCACCAAGGCGTCATTAAAAAAGGCAGCGAACTTCCAGATCACTCTCTCAGACTCGATCATAACTCCACGTCCGACCGTTAAAGTCTTAGGTGTTCTCCTCGACCAGCAACTTAGTTGGAATTCCCACATATCCATGGTTGTGCGCAGATGCAATGCCATCATAGCATCCCTATACAAATTTCGCCATCATTTCACCACGGATGTCCTCAAGCTTTTAGTCCAGCTCCACGTTTCTTCTCACATACTTTATTGCCTATCTCTCTGGGGTGGAGCCGCTCAGTGCCGCCTGCACCGCTTGCAAAAATGCATTAACTTTGCCGCGCGACTAGTCACCGGAGTGCGCCGCAACGAGCACGTGTCCCCCGCACTCGTGTTATTAGGATGGCTAACGCTTGCAGAGATGGTTCGTGAGCACGATTGCATTCAGGTATACAGGGCATGTGCATTGGGCAATGCCCGGAAGCTGTACGAAGAATGTTTACCTGGCGGTCACAAGTATCGCAGAGGGAGACCAGAGCTGGGTCAGTCGGTGAGCTTCATCTCACAAGATGTCGACTCACGCAGACCCAGCGAGGTTTTTCATATCGCGCCGCGGTCGCTTGGAATAGGCTACCGCCCGTCACCAGGCAAGCACCGAGTTGCTCTGCATTCAAAAGTGCTTTGGCGCAGAGTCGCTAGTTTTACTATAGAGGTGCAAGTCTTTGTGCGCTGTATGTTCGAAATGTTTCTGATGCAATGTTCTCTACCGGATGTGTTCACGCAACAATGTCTGGGTGCAGAACAGCCACCACGTGGAAGTACCCAAATACATAACTGACTTATAGGATCTTCCCTTTAAGGAGTGGGCCCAGATGGTCCATTTGGTTTTCATTAAGCCTACCTTGATAACCTTGATGAGACCCCTAACTGAGGGCTAAACGTGGTCGTGTGAGGCTATTCGAATCCCACCTTGCCAGGGCACGGGGGACCGAAGGCCCTGGGTCTAACAACTGAGCTACCACTATATATCCTGCCACTATATATCAAGTCAAGTCATGTATTTGGGTACTTCCACGTGGTGGCTGTTCTGCACCCAGACATTGTTGCGTGAGCACATCCGGTAGAGAACATTGCATCAGAAACATTTCGAACATACAGCACACAAAGACCTCTATAGTAAGGCTAGCGACTCTGCGCTAAAGCACCTTTGAATGCAGAGCGACTCGGTGCTTGCCTGGTGACTGGTGGTAGCCTATTCCAAGCGACCGCGGCGCGGTATGAAAAACCTCGCTGGGTCTGCGTGAGTCGACATCTTGTGAGATGAAGCTCACCGACTGACCCAGCTCTGGTCTCCCTCTGCGATACTTGTGACCGCCAGGTAAACATTCTTCGTACAGCTTCCGGGCATTGCCTAATGCACATGGCTCTGTATACCTGGATGCAATCGTGCTCCCGAACCATCTCTGCAAGCGTTAGCCATCCTAATGACACGAGTGCAGGGGACACGTGCTCGTTGCGGCGCACTCCGGTGACTAGTCGCGCGGCAAAGTTGATGCACTTTTGCACGCGATGCAGACGGCACTGAGCGGCTCCACCCCAGAGAGATAGACAATAGAGTATGTGAGGAAAAACGTGGAGCTGGACTAAGAGCTTGAGGACATCCGTGGTGAAATGTTGGCGAAATTTGTATAGGGATGCTATGATGGCATTGCATTTGCGCACAACCATGGATATGTGAGAATCCCAACTAAGTTGCTGGTCGAGGAGAACACCTAAGACTTTAACGGTGGGACGTGGAGTTATCGTGGAATCTGAGAGAGTGATCTGGAAGTTCACTGCCTTTTTTAATGACGCCTTGGTGCCAAAGAGGGTGAATTGAGTTTTGTCCTGGTTCATCCTTAGACTGTTGGACTGAAACCAATTTTGTAGACTAGATATGGATTCCTCGACGCGTGCCTTGAGGCTGGATAAGTCGGTGACGTTGGGTAGAGAATGATCTAGGAGCTGGGTATCGTCGGCATAGGATATTAGGCGGCCATGAGGGAGGAAAGAGGACAGGTCGTTGATGAAGATGAGAAAGAGGATTGGCCCGATGATGGAGCCTTGTGCCACGCCATGAGTCAGATGAAGGATGGAGGAGCCTCCGTTCACCGTCTGCTTCCGGTCGCTGAGGTAGCTGCGGAACCATTCAATCGACTGCACGCCATACCATCCGAGCTTGGTCAGGAGGACACTATGATCGACGCTGTCGAAGGCTTTGCTGAGGTCTATCGTTGTTAGCGACGCGACGTGGACCTTGTCTACCATCTGTTGCATCCATTCGACGGCATCAAGCATGGCGTCCTCCGTACAGTGGTTCGGTCGGTAGGCGTACTGTAAAGGCGAGAGTGCATGATTGTCATGCAGGTACGACACCAATTGCATGGAGACGACCTTTTCCGTGATTTTGGAGAGTACAGACAGAATTGAGATTGGTCTAAAATTGCTAAGATCAGAGCGATCGCCTGACTTAAAGATTGGTGTGACACGGGCGATTTTCCATGCAGTGGGGAAGGTCTGCGTGGTAATAGAACAGTTAATGAGATGGAGCAGATGTGGGCCGATGACAGCGAAACACTTTTTGATTGCGTGGAGAGGGACTCCGTCGACTCCGACTGCTCTGGATGAACTCATTCGCCCTATCGCATTTGAGAGCTCAGGTAGAGTGGCAGGGTGCAGCGTCAGCGCCGACGCGCACACTCTGGGCGGTCGGGGACCATGTTTGGGGCTACCGTCGCGCACCACCTCCGCCGCTATACGTGCGCCAACCTCTGCGAAGTGCAAATTGAACTCGTCTGCACGGGCTAACACATCTTCAACACTGTCGGTGGGTTCCTCTGTCGGTCGGAATGCAAACTCTTTCAAACGGCGCCAAAACTCCCCTCGGTTAGTCAGCAGACCACCGCACAGGAACTCGCGCCGGGCTTGGATAAGTTTGCTTTTCAGGCAGTTTCGGCTCTGTTGATAAGTTTTTCGTGCTTCCGGTGTTCTGGATGTCTCCCACTCTCTTCTCGCTGCGTCGCGCTCCTCCATGGCTGACGTGAGCTCGGCATTATCTCGGAGCCACGGACAGTGCGGATGACGCCGTGTCACGGTGATGAGCGGGCAGTGCTCATCTATGGCCGCGTTCCAAACCATCATGAGGGCCGCCAGCTTCCTATCAACGTCGGTAGCCTCGTAGAGTGGCCCCCAATCAGTGGTCAATAGGCTCAGACAAAGAGCATTCCAGTCCACGCGTCTCCACGGCCTGGTGGTGACGGGGGCGGAGCGCGTTGGGCGCTGTCTGCGGATCTGAGCGTTAATGATAATTGGCTGTTAGACGACTTTCGTGGCGTTTGTTCAATGACCCAGACCGTGTCAGATCCGACTGTTTAATGATTCGAACCGTGTCAGTTCCGACTGATGAATGACCTAGACCGTGTCAGATCCACCTGTTTAAAGACCTAGACCGTGTCAGATCCGTCCGTTTAATCACCTAGACCGTGTCAGATCCGTTTGTTTAATGACCTAGACCGTTTCAGATCCCGGACTGTTGCAGCCAAGCATCGGCACCTACCTGGTTTGAGCTGCATAGTAGCGTTTGAAGAAGTCGCTACGATTTGAGCAGATGGTATCGGTGTAGTCGCTCTCCTTCCCATCTAGAGAGCCCTGCAAACTGCTGCGAAACGGCCAGACGTTAGCCACACAAAATAAACCGAAACATTCGCCATCTAGAGCTTTATCGGCACCTCCGGGAAGTAGATTACGCGTTGTGCGGCATCTATAAACGTCACTAATACCGGTACACATAGCTGTTTCTCAAAGGAAGAGCCAAGCATTCCAATTCCCCAGTTTGGTGAAGTGGCAATTCCTTGGTTGTTGGATGAAATGGGTGTACCGATTTCAAGCTTATTATATACGTGGAGCTTATTTTAAAGTAATATACAGAGCGAAGGTACATGAGGAAGAGCTGAATGTACAGTTGGAGTTGTGGATTATTCGCCCTTAAGGCGCCCAAGCCGTGACTCAATATTGGGCTCCCAGAAGAATATGAAAACCCGTTTTATCCCTAAGCCATAGTGAAGCGAACACTGAATTTGGTTCCGCTGAAGACTCTAGGATGAACATCCTTTGGTGACATTTTATTAAGAAGCAAGACAGAACATTTCCAAAATTAGTCTGTTGAAGATTGATTTAGCGAAACTCAAGTATCTCCGGTGTTTGTTTGAGCTCTCAAATAATTGCAGGCATGCAGAGACGTGGCATTGCCACTTCTTTGTTGGTGCCCATAAAATGCTTACAACCTCGGAGCGCACCTTCATCCTCGCTAGAGAGCATCATGTTCTGCACCTCTAAATTTCCCACTCACAAGCCTGATCTCCCGGCCAAACGTATACTGTACACCGATCAGGGTGTTTGCAAAATAATGCCCTTGCTAGCATGTGACTATGCACGCCATTCCCTCACATGCATTTATATATCATCAACTTCAGCATTACTGAACTCTCCTGATATGCTCTACGGGACATTTGATCCAATGTTTGTCCTTAAATCACCGGCTGTCCAATGATGTGCTGCTAACTTCAAATGCGATTTTTCCAAAGTTCCGCTAGTGGAGGTGCTACCCATTTGTTCCGGAACGCCATATGACTTCTTTTCTGATAGCAACTGTCCGATCTGTTTCAGCCAAGCCCCAACCTTCTATGGTACTCCCTCCCTGCCTTCTATGGTACAGCAACAAAAATGCAATAAAACCAAAATTCCACGACTGAGCGTCGAGGGGCATTGTTATGGAAAAGAACAGCCGGACAAATACAGACGGGAACTGACGGACAATCAACACAACACGGTCAGAGTATGTAGATGGGACTGACGAACTGCCAACACGGTCAGAGTATGTTGCTGGGACTGACGAAGTGCCAACACGGTCAGTGTATGTAGGTGGGACTGACGAACAGCCAGGGCAGTGCATATATGGGGACTGACAGATCATCAATACAGCACAACCTGGGGATGTTGATGGGACTGGCAGACTACCACCACAGTCAGAACATGCATAGATGGGGACTGACAGAACACCAGCACAGCTACTATCAAAGCCTGGAGTGTACATATAGTGACGCAGTGATACAGATACAAATAGGCAGCCTCCGTCCTACTCAGTGGCTGCACGACAGGTGCACCCGATGGATGGCCCACCAGACCCAATCGATACACGTCATCAGTAGCACGTTTGTGACTCACAAGTCACGCTTCAGAGCGAACCATTATGGCTTCAAAAGGTGGCCCGGGCCAGCTAAGTGTACCGGATCCGAAACAAAACGTGGCACGACGTCAAGTTGTGCAATGAGAGTCGTTCAAAGAGAAGGAGAGCACAATCACACAGTTGAAGAGTTTCGCAATTGGCGTAAATGCTGAACACAGTACAAAAGAAGGTCGTTTCCAGGGGCATCAATTTTTATAACTTATTGTAAGAGAGGGCCCAATGCATGGAGGCAATTGGGGGATGAATCAGTTGTGGGAACACCATAGGAATCATGTTAAAGCTTAGATTACTGGGTAGGGTGGAAGGGGATGAGTGAACATGTTGTGGGTCAAGGGTCTTACCAAATGTACTCAATCGGCACTCATGGTTGCTTCTTTTATACCTAGATCACTACATAGTTACATATTTTCGTAGAGATTTAGCATACAGTTATGCTATGCAATCATTAACCATGCCAGGTGGAGATTCATACCGCGGTAGGTTTTAGCCCTTGATGATTACAGCCCTTAATTACTGGAACCATTGGAGTACCGTTAATCAAATCCAATTTGAAATTACTTGAATCCTCCACCACTTTGCAAAGACCCTTCCGTACATATTCATCGAGACTCACACGTTTTGCTAGGTGCGTGCGTGCATTCGTATTTAGCACTTAACCCCAACCGTAATTGCATATGCTTACTGAACTATTTCGACGCATTATGTTTTCATCTCAGGCTGGGCGATACACATACAATGTGATAGACGTAGTCTGTGCAGGGGTACGATGTACGCTGGCAGACAGAGAAAACTGGTTTTCGACCGGACTTGGTGGGAAAAATGTGCATTTCGGCTCCAATTTCGAAGGTAATCGGAGTCTACCTGCCGAAGCAAGCACATTTCGAGAGAAACTTGTTATTTGAGCAGCAGATAATCGGTGCGTTCGCTTAAGACAATAATTTTTTATCATGAGATGTTCTTAAATTTCGAGAAAACAATATTTTAGTACAAATGTCTTGAACAAAATCGGTATTGGACAGGGTACGAAATACTATAGAATTCTGAACGTAGGCTCCGGAGAACAAAAATTGTTTCAAAGTTAATTATTGCAACCCGTCCGGCCTGCGCGCCAACATGGCAGGGAGCTGTGCGGTGACCGGTCAAGGCCGCTCGGTCCACCTTGCCCGCAACGTGAAAGAACGGTCTGTGGGCCTACTCGCCGAAAGAAGGGTCTGTGTACCTAATCGTCACTTCTGGAGAGGGCGTCCAAAACAGCCGGGTATTTCCAACGTGGCCTTGGGAGGGTGTCGCCCCGTGCCCCACACTCCGTTCGGCAACTTTGATGTGTACCTCCACCATCGGTCAAAGGACTTTTTTCTCTTCACCTAGACCATTTTCGCCCTTTCCCTTCCAGAGGAAAGGGAGCGCATATGGAACAAAAAGGCCCTCCTTTAGTATGTTCGAGTACATTTTCCTTGGTCAACGATTCTTTTTTCTTTGCCGCCGAAAGCACCCCACCGAGGATACGCCCTGCCCCGCCCACGAAACTTCCCGGACCCGCCTCTGCTTATGCAAGAGACCGAGCTTTGAAAATTTCAACCCTTGATTGCAAGACCTTTTCGAAGAAGTTCCAGAGGTAGATGGTACGGTATGGCAGGTATGGCCATGGCTAGACCAACTACAAAATTGATGTGAAATTGCCACATCAACTTTCTGTGGGTCTGTATTTCCTAAATGGCAATTCAGACCATCAGTTAGGGTAGAATTCACAAAATGTAATGAGCCACAACAAAGATACCTGGCAACCACAAAAACACACCATTGGATGTTACTTCCTAATGTTAGACACTGACAACACTATGGGACGCCAGAACCCGAAGAGTCCGGCCGGAGCCACGATAAATCACGCCGCGGGCTCCAAAAAATCGCACCGGAGTTGCAAGAATCGCGCCGGGACTTGACGAGCATGAAGCCGGGCCCCAAAAGTCAATCCGGGAAAATCCCTATGGGGCCCTACAAATCACATCGGGGGCCCAAACAATCATACTGTGCCCCACCAATCGCACGGGTAGCAGACGAAGAGGAAGCCAGCTCCCCCAAACATCAATCCAAGCTCAGACAATCATTCCGGGTCCTCCAAAATAGGGTCAAATCCTCAAAAACACGTAGAGCTTTGAAGAAAGTCCAAGGCCCTGATAAATCAGGTTGAGCCCGAGCTGAATACGCAACGACCACAAGCATAATATCAGAACCCCACAAAAAAGAAGCTGGAACTGCAAAAAAAGAAACATTTCTGGCCCTGAAAATCATCATGGGGCTCTAAGAAATGGTACTAAAGAGCCGTCGGGTCCCGAAAGAAATCCAACCGGAACTCCGAAAATTAACGTCGGTGCCCTCAAACATGGCGAAAGGCAAAAGGCCTATCCGGTCCCAGGAGAGGTCTATCCGGTCACAAAAACTATGTGGAGCCCCGCAAATCGACCCAAAGGCCCCAAAAATGCTTCGGAACCCGACAAAAGAGTGCTGGACTTCCGAAAGATTCGCGCCTGGTCGAGAGGGACTGATGGATAGGACTCACACCCCGGGCACAAAAACATTTCGTCGGGGGCATGAAAAATAGAAGCGAATCCCACAAAAATGTAACCGAGAATTGGAACATGGATCCAGACGAATAATTGAAAACAGATCTAGAGAAACGCGCCAGACCCAGAAAGACAACGTCAGAGAACCAGAAATTCGTACCTGGGTCGGAAAAATAATATCGGGAGCTGGGCCATCGACCTAGTTTCAAAAAAAAGCCAAAGAGCCCCCGAAAGAAAATTCGCGTTGGTGCCATGACAACTCGTGTTGAGCCACAGAACACGCATATGAGCCCGAAAATGGAACGGAGGCCCCTACAAGTTGCAAAGAGGCCCAACCAAATACATCGTAGCCCTAATAGCACAGCGGGGCCCAGAAATCTTACCGCACCCTTTCAAGACATATATACATACATATATATATATATATATATATATATATATATATATATATATATATATATATATATATATATATATATATATATATATATATATATATATATATGTATGTATATATGTCTTGAAAGGGTGCGGTAAGATTTCTGGGCCCCGCTGTGCTATTAGGGCTACGATGTATTTGGTTGGACCTCTTTGCAACTTGTAGGGGCCTCCGTTCCATTTTCGGGCTCATATATATATGCAATAAAATAATCAAATGCACATATATGTACGTACATATTCGTACATAGCCATGGAGCGCCATAACGAAAGGAGAAATGAGAAGTTTTCCCTTCTCCGGAGAAGTTGCCGTCCCAAAAAATCGCGACAGTGCTTGACAAAAATTGCGCCGGGACATGACAAAAACCCTCCACAGAAAGGTTAAGCAGGACCATGAAAAGTCACGGTGGACAAGGAAAATCGCCCTCAAAGCCCCAAAACGACGCATAAACTTTAGAAACACATGGAAATTGTGCTAGGTCGGACCCCTTCCACTGCAAATATATGTTGTCATGAAATATTTTATGTTAAGAATTGGTCCAGTCCAAAAATAGTCCTAGCAATCCGGTGACTTCTAGATAATGGATGTAGGTTCTAGATAGTGGCCGCCACAAAATTCACCCCACGGACTCAAATCCTAGGTACGCCACCGCAAGGTAAATGCAATGCCCACTGCAGATAATACTTTTGCTTGAGCAGTGGAAAGGTACCTTAAATGCATAGATAAGCAGTTTATCAACGACCAAATGAATTCGGGCGTTAAAACATGCCTTGCATGTTTTAATACCCTAATTCTTCTGTCAGAGACCAAATGAATTCGGGTATTAAAACATCCCTGTCTTCCCTTTTCCAAAATGACTACTGACAGAAACAGGACCTTGAGTATGAAAGTTAACTAGCCTACCGATGTTTCATGATGTATATTAATATACGGACGTTGCATTCTCAAATGTACTATAAAATAGCTATTATTGAAATTCGGTAGTTGTGGACTAAATCAAATTCAATTTTATATCCATATTCACCTTTAGAAATCTGCATATGGGCAGGAGTCTATGACTCTTGCGGCTATCGCTATCCTGTCTGAGTCACTGACTCAGTGGCGAGGCCAAAGGGACAATGAGCGTTTGACCATCAGGACATCAGGGACAAAGAGCTTGGAGCTTTTGAGCATTCTTGCGTCCCATGGGACATCTCAGGGTCCGGAAGCACTCTAGACCCCAGGTTTCTTCTTGGGTGCCAGGGGCCATATATAATTTCCAAAGTTTCTGTCATGATTAAGATAGCTCTCCAGGGTCTCTTGTCAGCTGCAAGACCTAAAAGGGCTGTGGAAAGCCCGAATGGGGCAGTGAAATGCTAGAACTTATCGAAGGCACCTGAGAGACTCTAAAAAAATCAAAAGACTGAAAAGGTATCTAAAAGGTCAGAGGTTCCAGAGTCCCATATAATAAGTTTTGTTCTCGTTTTGTAGCCAAAGCAAAACATAGTAAATACGAAAAGTATAGGGGGAGGGCTTATCCCATTTTTGAATTCTGTTTTTCTTCACGTCCTTCGCCACACGAATTTTGGAAGCGATTATCTACCTTTGCCTAAATGTCTGTATCGGTTTGCTCCCATGTGTTTCACTCCTGAAGAATATAAATTGACCTGTATGCTTGCACATCAGTTAGTAGTGGACGCACTCCATAATCACTCATTTAAGTCAGAGGAGCAGCTAGGGTGCACCTGTAGCATATAACACCTGCAACGTGAGGTGCTTAAAGATCACCGAAAGATGCTGAAAAGGGAAAGTGAAAACGACAGGGATTCTCTGGAAAAATCCAGACAGCTGTCAGATGTAAATACAGCCGGAACCCCAGGTGACAATTGAATACCACGCGTTTGAAATTCATTTAACAATTGAATCATTACAATGCTGGTCGAATTTTTTTATTACAGCGAATGTAAAAAAGAAATATGGGTGAAAGGTCGAAAGCTTCTATTGTTATAAAAGTGCTGAACATATTCCATAATCCAACCATAACGTTGGTCTATTGTTTAATTTTTTAATACCTCTCAAAAGAACTAGCTTTTAGCTTGAGAAAAACCTGTTCCTTCGATCTTAGCAATCACGCGACTCCAATTACAATGCATATGGCTGAATGAATCATTTTCTAACCCTAATGGGTATTTCAATTATGTGGGGATAATACGAGTCTTAAATGAGTCCACCATAAAAAGGAACGCAAACGAGCATTGCGGCCTACCTCGGTTTGCAAGCTCTCGCTGAGTCGGTTTCGGACTCCGAGTCGGGTGCCGTGTCGTTGGTGCAGGTCTGCTCGGGTAGCGCCTCGTTTGACCCGCCCAGACTCCGGCAGCGGTCGGCAGTCTCCGCCTGCGGAACAGCCATCGGACTTAGTGGTGGCTGGCATCCATCACTGCGCGTCAGGCCAGACGGTCGAGGACTGTCGGCCAGTGCCCGGGGCGACGGCCTGACCTTGGCGGTGGTCACCTGCTCGTCTGCGGTGGCCGGGCCGGGCTCCTGCAGAGTGTCTCTCATCGCTCGGCGAGGCGGGCGCGCCACTGCTGCCGCAGCCGAGTCATGTGCCCACGTCGGCGGGCCACCTGTGACCGTGAGACGGCCGCGCCACTACTGCCGCAGCCGAGTCATGTGCCCACGTCGGCGGGCCACCTGTGACCGTGAGGCGGCCGGGAGAGCGGCACCGGCCCCAGTGGCGCCGCCAGGTCGTCAACCTGCACGGCCACCCGCCGTGGCCGCCCAACACGGCCTGACATGGCCGCCAGCAGCACCGCCGGGTCAAGGCTGCCGCCGCACCAATAGCTCCCGGCTCTCGCACTGTAATGTGTGTTGTCGTTCACGGCGGCGCAAACACGGGTGGCTATAGGACGGTAGCTGGTGCTGAGACTTGGCTGGTGATTGGGACGGAGCCTGCAGCGATCGCTAACAAGCCTCCATGTTTCGGACCCCGTGGAATACTTGGGTTGCTCAAAGTGCTTTAGTCCGTTTTGTGGTCTCGGCTTCCACACTGCTGTATGCCTTTAGCCATTTTCAGGCGATGACATCACTCCAGTCGCCCGAGGGAGCCATAGGCTGGAGAAAGAATTCGTATATGACGTCACTGGGTTACAATTTTATACAACAAACTAACAAACAATACATCAATTGGAAGTGCTTCAACGATAAAATAAGAATACAACAACAATTGCGTATGATGCGAGAAAACGTGACCTTAATTAACTCAGTGAATTGTTTTACTGCGAAGATCCATAAACAGTCGATTTACGACATGTCCAGGTAGTTTTGTCATGACGGGTAGACGAACACATATCTTTCTTACATCTCGGATTTTGTACGCAAGTATGCTATCGCTGCCATATTAGATAAACTCCCCAAATTGTTCCTCGAAACTTCTTGAGGTACATAATTCGTCACCTTGGCTGCAATATGCATCGGTGTGATACTTGATTACCGTTGTATTTATTAGGAGCACTAGCAGGACGTTTTTGGACCACGATGCGATTCTTGTCGGTGTCGGAGATATTTCTTGCACCCAGATGCAAGCTTTTGGTCCCTCGATGCGAGTTGTGTGGGGTCCGTAGCGAGTTATATGGTCCGCAGGCATTTTTCGGCACTCCTATATGTTGGCAGCCTGGGTCGCTTTCCTGGATCTTGGCGTAATTTATGGGGGCCCAGGTAAATTTTTGTGCCACCCACGATTTTGGTCCCCCGCAGCGATTTTCTGGAAACCCAGCAATGGTGCTAAGGGCCTCCGGTCTTTTTTCTTGTTTTCGATGTCTTCATTCAAGGACCCAGCACATATTGTATTGCCCTGTCGTTTTATTGTGGGCCCCGGTGTGTATTGAAGACACCGTACGTCTTTTTGTTTTCATTGTGCTTTTGGGTCCTCACAGTGTTTGTTTCGGGCCCCGGCACGATTTTTTCCTTCCTATCGTAACGTTTTGGGGACTCGACGGACATTTTTGAGGCCCAGTACGATATTTCAAGGCACTGGAACAAATTTTTCCGGACCCTTGCGCAAGTTTTCGGGGCCCCCTGTGCTTATCTTGAGCCCGACTCCATTTTTTGGGCCCCACACAGTTCTTAGGGTCCCATCATGATTTGTTGTGGCCTCTGAGCATTTTCTCCGAGCCCGACCACGACGCGATTCTTGGGGATTCACCATCTCTCAAGCAGGAATTCCACCTTTTCCCCTCTCCTCGAGTACGCCATTGGCCACGACTGTCTCATCGCAACCCTGGCCTTGTGTTTTACACATGAGCTTCGCCGGTTGGCGTTGGCTCGTTGAAGTGGGTATCGGAGACTGGCATAACTACCTTGACATATTATGTAGCTCAAAATGCATCGAGGTACAATTTGGGGAGATTCTTTAATATGGCAGTAGGATCTCCCTTCTGTACAAAATGTCGGTATGTCAAAAATGCATGCTAACTGAACGTCAAACAAATGGACAGGACGTGAGGCCAGTTTTGTCCTTTCGATATCGGTATAGAGACCGTGATTCAGCTGCTTAGGTGCATACAATACCGGTGACAAGGCTACAATGGCGTAGTCAAGGGGGCGAAGGGGCAGCCGCCCCCTGGAGGATCCGAGGGGCCCGCAGGGCCCCTCAAGGCGTAGGCGCTTGGGGCCCTTGCAGGCCCCCTGTGCCGCCGTGAATGGCCCATGGGTCAACGTGAATGGCTTCTGGGGCGATGTGAAGGCTACGTAGGCCAACGTGCAGGGACCCTGGGCCAACTTGATGGTCCCATGGGCCGACGTGAAGGGTTCATGGGACGACGTGAGGGGCCAGGGGCCGACATGAAGGGCCCTAAACCGACGGAAAGGACCCCTGGATCAGTGGTGAAGCCAGGAGGCGAATGGGCAGCTGCCCCATGAGGTCAGAGGGGGCCTTCCAGGCCGACGTATAGGGCAGGGCCCCTGGGCCAGCGAAAGGACTCCGGGCGGACGAAAATGGTCCCATGCCGATAAAGAGGACCCGAGTCAACGGAGAGTGCCATCGAGAAGATGTTGAAGGCCATTGGCTGGGTTGACATGGAGGACTTCTAGATCGACGGCGGGGCTCCGGATAGTTGGAAGAATCCCAGGACTGACGGGTGTCCGAGCTAAAATGAATGGCCCGTGGTCTGATGGACAGAGCCCAAGCTTTTCAAAAGTGGCTGGCTCGTCAACGGGGGCCCCTGAAACGACAGAGGGGGTCCTAATTCCAGGAGAGGACCTTGGGCTGTCAGAAAGAGCCCTTGAGCCGACGGATGTAGCCAAAGCCGTACAAGGGCCTCTGGCCGTATGGAGGGAGGCCTATGCTGTTGAAAGAGGCCTCCGGCCTGACAGAAGAGGATCCCTAGCCGCGAGAGGCCCCGGAGCGTCAGAGAGGGTCCAAAGCCGGTATGAAAAGCTCTCTGGCTGATGAGGGCCGGAACCGCGCAGGGACCGGTTGCGTGATAGAGGGGGCCAAGCTTTTGGAGACGGGACTTCGGCCGGACTGAGAGTGTACTGAGCCGTGAAATGGGTTCCTGAGCCGACAGATGGATGGCCCGGTCTGGACATGCAAAGCCACTGGGTCGATTTTGGTTCAAGTTGGTGGGGAGGTGCTCAAAGCTAACAGCGGTCCGCAGACCGCGAAAGAAGCCCCCAAGCTACGGAGATAATCCAGGCCGAAGCGAAGGACCCCGGTGCTACGTACATGGCCCATAATCCCATGCAGGGTACGGGGTATTCAAAAGTAGTGGCATTTCAAAGGGGCGAAGGGACCACGCCGAGTCTGTTGACGAGTCCGATGGCCCTCCAAGTGACCGTCCTAAGGGACAGAGATATAACCGATCAAAATTGTTTAATGCATCCAACAACTTGTGTGGAGATGGCCGTGCAGAAGCGAGGGGACGCGCTCGGGAACAGACATGTCCATGCAAGCTGGAGAGAGCAGTCTCAACTGGGATGGACCCTTAACAGCTGAGGAATACACGAAGCACCAGAAGGTCACAGCAGGAAGGGATGCCCTTTGGTTTGAAAGGACCTCTGAGGGATGAACAGGTCCTCTGAGAGCTGAATAGGACTAGTGAAAGCCCATCTCAGATCTGAAATGCCATCGGAATGAGAGGTAGACAGGACTATTGAGAACTGTGATGGGCTCATACGAGTTAGAGAGGGCCCTGAGGAATAATGAGTATCTCGTAAATGTTAGAGAGGACTGGACTGTTTTTTCTTGAGATTGAGAGCCGACCCTAATGGATGAACAAGGCTCCCTGAGAGGTGAAAATATTACCCGTGGACTGTCGATTGAGTACCGAGAGTCGGCCTCTGAGCCCGAATGTTCTTGGAACCACAAGAGCCGTCGATAGCTCTTAGCTTCAAGTGGCTCTATTACCTAAAAGGGTAACAGAGCCTCTTAGAGCTAAGAGAGTTCTCAAAGCTAACGATGGATGTGAAGAATACTGAGAGACAATGTTAGAACTAGAAAGCCGTTGAAGCTAGAAAGACCACTTACGATTGGGAAGGGACCCAAACAGCTAGAGATGACTCCTGACGATTTAAAATGGTCACTTAGCGCTAGAGAGGACTGGAATGCAATGCCCATGTGTCTTGGAAGGGGTCCATATGAAAAGAATATGGCCTCATAAGATATACAGGAAGTCTCTAAGGGATAGCGATGGTTGTGAGGAATACTGAAAGTCGGTTTCAGAGCTAGAACGTCATTTCTTGCACGGATTACTGTCGTGAGCTATGGAGATTCACCGAGAGCTAGAACTGACCAGACTATGATGCTCCTGAGATTGTGAGGAACGCTGAAGGATGAACAAAGCCACCTAAGAGCTAAGGAGAGTTCTGAGAGCTGGCGATGTTTGCTAGAAAGTGTGAGGCCTGTCTCAGGATTTCTTTGAAAGTTTATCGAGACCTGGATTGTAGAACAAATGTACGTAAGGACAAATGTACGTATGGCAGATGTATGTAAGCAAATGTACGTAAACAAATGTACATAAGCGCAGATGTACGTATGGCAATTGTACGTAAACGCAAATGACGTATGGCTAAAGTACGTAAGCGCAAATGTACGTATGGCAAAAGTACGTATGCGCAAATGTACGTATGCGCAAAAGTATGTAAGCGCAAATGTACGTAAGCGCAAAAGTACACACGCGCAAATGTACGTAAGGCAAATGTACGTTAGCCAAATTGTGCGTATGCGCAATTGTACGTATGCGCCAAAGTACGTAAGCGCAAATGTAAGCATGCGCAAAAGTACGTAAGCGCAAATGTACGTATGCGTAAAAGTACGTAAGCGCAAATGTACGTATGCGCAAAAGTACTTATGCGAAAATGTGCGTAAGCCCACATGCGCGTATGCGCAAAAGTACGTAAATGCATGTAAGCGCCAAAATACGTAAGCGTAAATGTACGTAAGCGCAAAAGTATGCAAGTGTAAATGTAGGTAAGCGCAAATTTACGTATGCGCAAGTGTGCGTGTGTGCAAAAATGCGTATGCGTAAATGTATGTAATTGCAAGTGGACGTAAGCGCAAAAGCGATTATCGAACAAATATACCGAAGGGCAAATGTACGTATGGCATATGTAC
This sequence comes from Imbricaverruca yamaguchii, assembly GCA_034440575.1. Classification (NCBI taxonomy): domain Eukaryota; kingdom Metazoa; phylum Arthropoda; class Thecostraca; family Neoverrucidae; genus Imbricaverruca; species Imbricaverruca yamaguchii. Next base: position 1,110,835 of record JAOTOL010001559.1, read on the forward strand.
GTAAGCAAATGTACGCAAGCAGTTGTACGTATGTGCTACAGTACGTATGGCAGATAACATAAGCGCATGTGTACGTAAGTGCGAAGGTACGTACGGTAAATGTACGTATACCAAATGTGTGCAAGAGCAAAGGAACGTATGGTTAATGTACGTAAGCAAATTTACGTAAACGCAAATGTACCGTAAGTGCGAATTTACGTATGCGCAAATGTACGTAACCGCATATGTACGTATGCGCAAATGTACGTAAGTGTAAATGTACATATGCGCAAGTGTACCTTAGTGCAAAAGTACGTATGCACAAATGTACGAATGCGCAAACGTACACAATCGCAGAAACTCTTAGAAAATCCAAAGAGCGAAAATGTATCTGAAAGGTGAGAGGTTCGAGAATCCCATATAATAAGTTTTGTTCTCGTTTTGTGGCCAAAGCAAAACAGTAAATACGAACAGTATAAGGGGAGGGCTTATCCCATTTTTAAATCCTGTTTTCCTTTACGTCCTTGGCCACACATACTTTGGAAGCGATTATCTACCTTTGCCCAAAGGTCTGTGCGGTTTGCTCCCATGTGTTCACTCCTGAAGAATATAAATTGACCTGTATGCTCGCACATCAATTAGTAGTGGACGCACTCCATAATCACTATGTAGTACGTGTGCGCAAACGTACACAATCGCAAAAGTACGTATGAGCAAATGTATGTAAGTACAGCTTTACGCAACATAGGTGTATGAAAACGTTCATGTACGTATGTACACATGTACGTGTACGTAAATGTACGTATGCGCAAATGTACGTATGCGCAAAAGCTCGTATACCGCAAATGTAAGTAAGCGCAAATGTACGCATGCGCAAAAGTACGTATGCGCAAATGTACGTAGACGCAAATGTGCGTAAGCGCAAAAGTACAATGATGATGATGAGCGAATTATAGCAGCCTGCCACCGATGGGTGATATCGGCTGCTTACGTCGGTTTAGGTCGGTTGGAGGTGGTGGTCCGGACGGTGCCTGGTAGTGGTTGGGGGGCTGGGGGTCATCGCCTTTCGTGTGAACATTTCAAGAAACATGTCATACATTGCTGTTATGTCATACACTGTTTGTTTGTTTGTTTGCTTTGATTGATCTTGTTTTAGTTCTGGATTTTGTATGTTCTTTTTGTGTCTTTGTTTGCTTTTTGCTTGTTCTTTGTTTGTTTTTTTCTTATTGTTTCTTGTTACGTTTGTTTCAGGTACTGGTGTCGGCCTGGCACAAGCCTATTTCGCTTTTTTCGCTTTTTTATCTTTTATATACATGTCATGGGCAGACCTGGGAGAGATTGGGTTGATGAGTTGTTCGGATGTCTTTGTTCGAATGCTGTCTATTGTCGAGTGGATTTGTTACGTGTTCTGGTTTTCACGGTTGTTGTGCTTGGTTTGTTGGTGGATGTAGTGCTTGTTTTATGGGTTGCTCGTGTTGTCGGTGCTTGGGTGGTCTGTGGAGCGGTTTCTGGGGTGTCTGAGCTAATGTATTCGTCTTCTGAGTCTATCATTGGTCCATAGTCAAGGGGGTGTCTTTTTGCGTCGTGTAGGTGATGCTTGGGGTTCTTAGGGTGGTTCTGGGGGGAGTGATAGGGGTGGTGGTTTGTGTGCTTCGCGGCGTGGTATGGGAAGTGGTGCATGTGCTTGTGCCGTGAATTTTGTCCTGGGTTCTGGCCGAATGACTATTGTAAGGTCCGTCTGGGTTTTCCGAGGGGTGACTGTATGCTGTGTGTGTATCTGCGTGGGCTGGGCGTGGAACAGCGGGTACTGTTCGTCACCCCACACCCTTGCCCGCGACGGGGCTATGCTCTCGATGTGGGTGAGTCGTAGGAAGTCTTTCTCCTTCCTCCACCGAGGACAAGCCCCGTCCCGGGAGCCGTGGTCCCCACGACAGCCCACGAATTTCCTTGTTTCACTTTTGCAGTTGTTGGTGTTGTGTGGACCGGCACAGAGGCCACACGTGGGGTTTATGTGTTTGCAGCCCCCTCGTGTGGCCATATCCTTGACAAAAGGAACAGCGACGAGGGAGGGGTGCGCGTGGTGTTACTTTGTACGTGATGTAACTAGCTTTGACATGTGTGGGTTGTTGTTTGGAGGTGAAAGTCAGGATGAGAATGTGAGTGTTTGGTTTGTTTGTGAGGGAGGAGGCCGGTATACAGAGGAGATCCCCTGGCTCGCAAATCTGCGAGCCAATCTCTCCTCTGGCATCCACTCCAGCTCCCATGCGCGTATGATCCCCTGAGACGTGTTGCGGTGTGTATCTGGTGTTATGGTGACCTGTTTGTTTGAGAGGTGTGTGATGTACTTTAAGATGTTTGCGTCTTTGGTGTTGCAGGCCTGGATCAAGAGCTCCCCCGATTTTAGATGGCGTGGGTGTAGGGGAGCTTGTGTCTGAAGGGTGATTTCAGTCTCCACCTTCCAGGGGTCGAGGTTGGTCATAGGCCGACCATCGACCCGGCGGCAGAGATAGATATCACGCGTCGGTTCGCTTGTTGTGGTGTTAGGCATGGTGCGAGGAGTGTTCAGTTTGTTCATGGGTTTGGTGGTGGAGTAGGAGAGAAAGGAGTACACTTTACAAAGTGTACTCAAAAGTACGTGTGCGAAAATGTACGTAAGCGCAAATGTATGTAAGCCCAAGTGTACATGTGTGGGTTGTTGTGTGGGTGCGCAAAAGTACGTAAGCGCAAAAGACGTATGCGCAAAAGTACTGATGAGCAAATGTATGTAAGTATAAACAAAGATATAAACGCAAATGTATGCAAGTATAAACAAAGATAGAAACGCCGAAAGGCCCCGAAGTTCTACTGCCGAGAAGTATATCAACCAGTGTCAAATGACAAAATGTCCAAGGGTACAAAGGCATTCAATCGAAGACCCAAAACGTAACAGAACATGTCTGAATTAATCGATACTACTGTAAGGAGACAAAACCATAAGAGGCTGCATGATTCTTTCATGAACAACGGCAGTACCCTGGCGTATACAGAGGCTGTCGAACAAGGGAACCAGAGGTCCAGTGACCCCTTGGAATGACATAGAAAGTTGGAATTATCTTGCTGATGATCCCGTATTGGCATATAGCCCCTTGGGTCTATGGTAGGCCCTCATGGATTGCAGGAGGCCCAGGGTCATGCAGGCATCCTCTAAGCCCTCCTGGTTCTACAGGAGCCTAGTATTGCAGGCCTCCGAGTGATTGCAGGAATTACTGGAGTACTAGGTACTACAGGATACTGGAATTATCGGGGGGGATGGCGTTGATATTTGAAAATTATATGGGGCAGAATACATGAAGGCAATGGGCCAGCCCAAGCGAATTTGGAGGGGGACACACTCCATATGATCTCGTGTTAGAAGTACAAATTATTGGGTGGCCAAGTCAACACTGAGGAGGCACTTTTCCCTTCAAGAGTATATAAAAAACAGCAAAATTGAAGATCATCTGCAGAGTGCCGGAGCGAACTTCTTTGGATTTCAGGAGAACTTTTCGACTACAAGAGGCCCTGTCATTATAGCTGAGGCTTTGCTTCTCCACATGCGGACCTATAGAAGGCCACACTGACCTACAGGAGGCCCCATGCATTACAGGGACCACTGGGACTACAGGAGATCGCGTGGGATTACAGGAGGCCACATTGAGACTCAGAATCTGATCCATATAATCATAGCTTGGATACCCCGTGATTACAGGATTTCCCGCTGGAGATACAGAAGGTCCACTACAACTACAGTAGATCGCCTGGGATAATAGGTAACCCCTGAGATTATAGGAGGACCCACTGTAATTACAGGATGCCATCCCCTTCCCATCCACAACTACAATGGCACAACAATGAATGTACATGATATTAGCAACCCATACGCATTCCCATTCCACATCCTATTCGTATACTCTCCGATTTCGTTTGTTTTTTCAGGACATGATCTTTGTCGCTTGCAAAAGTGAGGCAAACAACAATTATTCAGTAGGACGAGCAGTTCGATCTCCATAGGTCAAGAAAGGTCATTCGGGTAAAAGAACCACTACAGCATAAAATTCAAAGCGTTTCACTTAGCCGAATGATTCCAACTCCTAGATGTCCGCTGTGCCTCAGAGATGCGGCACATCGAATTACGTTATCTTCAATGTCATAGTTTGACATCAGGTCACCAAAGTTCGTCTTACACATGCACTATATCTTTCACGGGATACAAAATCAAATTATGGTGGCACATCAAATTATATCTGATCTTTGCAGGTGATAGTCTTCATAGCACGTACATAGAACACATCGACCAAATTCACCCATTGTGGTCACGGATTCATCGCCGTCCGCCAAGAAGTGCCAAAGAAGCAAGCATACAAAATTCTTGTGTACCCGATGATTTCCGAAACATTTTACTTGACACCATAAAATAACACATGGATATTAGATACGGCTCATGGATGCAGCACATTGAAGCGTGAGACCTACAATCTCATCGGCTGACATATGCTCACAAAATATTGTTTTGACCGTGCATTTGCCATCTACGGGGTACCCAATAATGGCTCCCTAAATATATTTATCGGATGGGCATTAGCGCCAAATAATCTCCCATCGCACATGAAAGCAGCACATCCAAGCATGTCACCTTCACGTTCAACATTTGACCTAAAGTTAACGAACATTTTAACATTACAACCATTACATGGGAAACTCACTGTATACCGAATATCTGGTGTATGTGATCCACTGGTGTAGTGATTAAGTGATATAGTGATATAATGATATAGTGACGAAGTGATCCTATTTAGCAGCGCACTCAGAAACGCATTAACCAATATCATCCGATTCGTCTGAAAATTTGGCACAAGCTTCGCAGCCATACCGCTACATGCATCGCCAAACGATTTTTTTCTACAACGCACCATTTCGCTTTGAGGGGCGAAAATGTCGGCAAGGTCAAACCTGGGGTACCACATAACTTGCTGGATGATTCCCTTATTGGAATGATCCAAACGTTTGTGCCATCACCATGACGGCGGCATGCAGCATACCAAGTCAACTGGTCACTCGAGGTCGCCATATGACCTCAGGTCAACGAAAACTTTAACATTACCCCCGATGGGAAATTTACGGTATACCGAATACCATCTTCCGGAATACATTTGTCGGACGGATATTAACGCCCAATAATCACCCATCGAGCAAGGAAGCAGCACATCCGACCATGAGACCTGCAAGGGCAGCGTTTGCCCTCAGGTCATGTTTGGTGAAGTTCAGGAAATTAAAGTGTTCTACTGGTGTATCATATGTGGGCCAAACGAAGCATTGAATGTGGACCATCTCAACACTGATATATACACCATCAACACAAGCAGCAGCACACTGCGTGACCTGACCTCTATCGATGATGCACTTCCGCAGGTAGCACAAGCATCCCATTCAGTAACGCATTCAGAAACTAATGATCCAATATCCTCCGATACTTCTGAAACTTTGTAGATTTGTAGAAAATTCTTATACGTCAATACACGAAGCAGCACGTGTTGTCCTGCTTCATGTATTGATAGTACATGCATCAGTGTTGAGATGGTCTAGATTAAGTGCCTCTGTTGGCCCACATGTAGTACACCAGTGGACCACTTTCATTTCCTGAATTTCATCAAACCTGACCTGAGGTTAAACGCTGAACTTAGGGGTCATATATTCGGATGTGCTGCTTCCTTGATCGGTGGGCGATTATTCAGCGCTAATGTATATCCGATAAATGTATCCTGGGAAATGTTATTCGGTGCGCCGTGCATTTCCCATAGGGGTAATATTAATGTTTTCGTTGACCTGAGGTCAAATGGTGACTTCGAGTGACCAGTTGACTTGCTGTTCTGCATGCCGCCGTCATGGCGGTGGCACAAATGCTTGGATCATTCCAATAAGTGAATTATCCGGCAAGTTATGTGGTACTCCAGATTCGACCTTGCTGCCCTTTTCGCCTCTGAAAGCGAAATGATTCGTCGTATAAAAGAATCGTTCGGTGATGCATGTAGGGGTACGGCTGTGAACTGCCTGTCAAATTGTCAGGCGGATCGGAGAATGTTGAATGAGTTTCTGAATGCGTTGCTGAATGGGATGCTGGTGATGCCTGATGAAATACGTCATCGATATTGAAATACGTCATCAGGTCAGATCATGCGGTGTGCTGCTTCTTGTATTGATAGTGCATGCATCAGTGTTGAGATGGTCCACATTATATGCTTCATTTGGCCCACATGTGGTACGCCAGTGGACCACTTTCATTTCCTGAATTTCATAATACCTGACCTGAGATCAAACGCTGACCTTGTAGGTCACATGCTCGGATGTGCTGCTCCCTTAATCGGTGGGCGATTGATTATTCAGTGCTAGTGTTCGTCCGATAAATGTATTCAGGAAAATGGTATTCGATACATCGTGAACTTCCCATAGGGAGTATTGCTAAAGTTTCCGTTGACCTGAGGCCAAATGGTGACCTCAAGTGACCAGTTGACTTAGTGTGTTCCTTGCCACCATCATGGCGGTGGCAAAAGCGTTTGGAACATTCCAATAAGTGAATTATCCGGCAAGTTATATGGTACCCCAAGTTTGACCTTGCTGCCCTTTTCGCCTCTGAAAGCGAAATGATTCGTCGTATAAAAGAATCGTTCGGTGATGCATGTAGGGGTACGGCTGTGAACTGCCTGTCAAATTGTCAGGCTGATCGGAGAATGTTGAATGAGTTTCTGAATGCGTTGCTGAATGGGATGCTGGTGATGCCTGATGAAATACGTCATCGATATTGAAATACGTCATCAGGTCAGATCATGCGGTGTGCTGCTTCTTGTATTGATAGTGCATGCATCAGTGTTGAAATAGTCTACATTCAATGCTTCGTTTGGCCCGCATGTGGTACGCCAGTGGACCACTTTCATTTTCTGAATTTCATAAAGCCTGACCTGAGATCAAACGCCGGCTTAGCATGCCACATTATTGGATGTGTTGCTTCTTTACTCCATGGGCGTTTATTCGGCGCTAATATCCTTTCGATAAATGTATTCAGGAAATTGTTATTCGGCACACCGTGATTTTCCCGTAGGATGTAATGCTAAAATGTTCGTTACCTTCTAAGGTAACGAACTATTTGACTATTTGACCTAAAGGTCAAATAGTGAACGTGAAGGTGACATACTTGGTTGTGCGGCTTCATGTGTGATGGGAGATTATTTGGCGCTAATGCCCATCAAATTAGTGTATTTAGGAGGGCATTATTCGGTAAATGGCAACAATGCACGGTCAAAACAATCTTTAGTGAACATAGGTCAACCAATTATATTACAGGTCTTTCGCTTCAATGTTCTGCATCCATGAGCCATATCCAATGGTTGAGTGTTATTTCATGATGTCAAATGCAGTTTTGCGGAAATTATCTGGTGAACAAGAATTTTGAATTTTTCCTATATTTGGGACTTTTCGGCGAACGGCGATGAATCCGTGACCATAACGAATGATGTTGATCGATGTGCTCTATGTACGTGCTATGTAGACCATAATTTGATCATAATTTGATTCGGTACCAAGTAACAAGATGTAGTGCATGTGTAAAACGAACTTTGGTGACCAGAGGTCAAATTATGACATTGAAGGTCACGTAATTCGATGTGCTGCATCTTTGATGGACAGCGGACATCTAGGCATTGGCGTCACATGGCCGACGCAGTCGATGCGCCCTTAAACTCCAATAACTAGGAGTTGGAATCATTCGGGTAAGTGAAATGCTTTGAACTTTATGCCGTACCCCGTTTTTTACCTGTTTTTTTCCACCCGGGAACAAGGGGCCAGCCGAGTCACTGCCGTGCCTCGGAAAGTTCGGTTGGTCTTGAGCGGCGTAGGCGGCAGGCGCGTATACGTACATTTGCACATTTGCACTAACGTACATTTGCGCATACGTACATTTCAGCATATGTACTTTTGCGTTTATGTACATTTGCGCTTACGCACATTTGCGCCTGCGTACATTTGCGCATACGTACTTTTGCGTTTACGTATATTTGCGCCTAAGTGCATTTGCACTTACGTACATTTGCGTGTACGTAGATTTGCGCATACGTATTTTTGCGTTTACGTACATTTGTGCTTACGTACATTTGCTTGCGTACATTTGCGTACGTACATCTGCCATACGTACATTTGCTTTACGTACATTTGTTCGGTTACCCACTCCAACAGCTACGATCGCTCCAGCGATGGCGAAACAGACAGCCCAGCGATAGCTGTGATTATGGCCGTCTCAGCGGTGCCTGTTACTTCGCTTTGGAACCTGATGACACATGTTAAGGAAAAAGGAAGGATAAATAATTTGCAAGATGCTGTGTGTTCGGCATAGCTGGTCAGACATGTTGGTCAGACCAGCTTTGTCAGACATAGCTGGTCAAGTTCCCCTATTCCCAAATCTTGCACATATTTTCCACACGGGTACACACGCCTCATTCTGAGAACGTATGAGACGTGTTGAAAGGGCGCAACAATACAGACCCAGCAGACACGCAGCCAAGGAGGCCACGGCAGCTCGCCACTTAGCAACCAAATATATACTAGATCAAACAAGAAATATATATTTTCACCGCGCAAAACTATACATTTTCGAGCTCGGAAAGCTTTAGCTGCTTCTTACGATATTTTACCACGTTTTCCCACGTATTTCAGTAGTATTGTGTATTGCATATTATATATATGTATACATATATAAAATGTCGATTCGGTAGCTCAGTTTGTTGGAGCGTCGGCCTCACGTGTAGCCGGATTGTTGTGTTTTTGCCCACACGTCTAGCCGGCTCCTACATTTCTGGTTTTGTGAGCCACATTTCGCTTAAAGATGTCGCCTCGCTGCTGTGCTACTTCGGAACAAACTGTATTGCGCTATGTTCTACATTCCACTATTTTCAATCGCAAACGTTTGGTTTTGATTTGGATCTTAACTCAAACTTGTGGCTTGTACCCTATTGTATCGCATTAAATAATACAAACGTTGCCAGAGAAAAGAAGTACTAGCTTAACCTATAGTTCTCGAATAAAATATCGGCAACTGCCTGCATCTCTTTCGGGGCCTCATCCTATGTATGAACCTGCCGGTGTCGTTTCTGGTGATTGGTCATGCTATATTCACTTCTGTCTGGCAGAGACGGAGACAGGGATGGAATATAGTCATGGTTTTACCCCGATAGATATAAAACAGTTTTCGCGCTGGGGGGGCTGGACCTCGGCTGGAAACTGAAGACCCTGACACCACTGCCGGGCACCACGGCAGTAATGGAAGGCGAACACCAAGACGAGACATCAGACCCAAACTTCACCCCATCCGTGTCTCCGAGCCACGCCCCATCGGTGTGTCCGAGCCGTATCCCGTCTCTGGCTCCGTGTCGTACCCCGTCTCTGACTCCGTGTCGTACTCCATAGGTGTGTCCGAGCCGTACCCCGTCTCTCGCTCCGTGCCATACCTCGTCACTGACTCCGTGCCGAACCCCGTCTCTAGCTCCGTGCCATACCCCGTCAGTGGCCCCGTGCCATACCCCGTCTCTGACTCCGAGCCGTACCCCGTCTCTGACTCCGTGCCATACCCCGTCTGTGGCTTCGAGCTGCGTACGGAACGCCAGGCCGCCATCACTGCATATTGCAGGGTCAGCAAACACAGCAAACGCAGCGTCACGAAATGCAACAGATGCAGCGGAACGGAATGTAACAGATACAGCGGCACGGAATGTAGCAGATACAGCGGCACGGATGTAGCAGATGCAACAGCACGGAATGTAGCAGATGCAACGGCACGGAATGCAACAGATGCAACAGCACGGAACGTAGCAGATGCAGCGGCACTGAATGTAGCAGATCCAGCTGCACGGAATGTAGCAGATGCAGCGGCACGGATGTAGCAGATGCAACAGCACGGAATGTAGCAGATGCAACGGCACGGAATGCAACAGATGCAGCAGCACGGAATGTAGCAGATGCAGCGGCACTGAATGTAGCAGATGCAACAGCACGGAACGTAGCAGATGCAGCGGCACTGAATGTAGCAGATCCAGCTGCACGGAATGTAGCAGATGTAGCGGCATGGAATGTAGTAGATGCAGCGGCACGAAATGTAGCAGATGCAGCAGCACGGAATGTAGCAGATGCAGCGGCACTGAATGTAGCAGATGCAGCGGCACGGAATGTAGCAGATGCAGCGGCACGGGATGTAGCAGATGCAGCGGCACGGGATGTAGCAGATGCGGCGGTACGGAATGCAGCATTGTTTCTCGGAAGCGTTCCCAAGGCTTCCCAAAGAGCCACCCAGGCCAACAAAGCTTCGAAGAAGAAAACGAGGTGACCTGAACACCGAGGCTAAGCCGGTACAAATGGATGCAGTCGAGAGAAATGTGAGAATAATTTTATGACAGTGAAATACCTTGTCCGTAAGCAGGGCATCACTATAAGCGTGATCGTCACGTATTGATATGACGGGCACCACGGCACAATGAACAGGAGCAAGTGCCGGGCGGTGAGCGCGCACTCCAATCCTTCATGTATCGCGACGGTGCTTCTACAGGAACTTCCACCATTGAAGATGAAAACGACGAGACGAAATGTGTATTTTGTCCTTTAAATTACGAGCTCAGCTGTGAGCCATGGATATCTGGATACCCATTGAGCAGTGGACATCTGAAGTGGTCATGCACTCCGTGCACGGGTTCCACGAGTCGCAAGAGGATTTCAGGTGCGAAGACTGTCGCTGAACATTATATCTGATGACCTGCTGCAACTCAATGCTGCACTCCAGCTTAGCTGTACGAGTCTGAAGCATTTAGCCGTTACAGCCATTATGCTTTGCTGTGCAGTGGTTGCTTTGCATGCCCAGACGGATACGGTGTTCAAAATAGTTATTGCTGTGATCAAAGTGGGATGGGTTTTTTGATGATAACAATACAGGTTGAAGATTATTTATGCAACACTGGACCGAATATTGTTCATGATGCTCTTGATGAAACTTTTTGGCTGATGCTTGTGGTATCCAAAGACCATGCATTATGACAGAAGTAAGCTGCATAATTATCCTTGTTTCAGCTTAAGTGTGTTTCAGTTGCTTCAATTTACCGCAATGGATAATGAACGGAAGATAAAAAATTAGGCTAGCAATAACAATAAAGGCATTAACAAATCCCATCTCATCTCTCATACTCAGTCACATTTCTTTCTCACCGACGTTTGAACGCTCCCGCAAGTGCCCCATTTGGCCTGCAAACAAGTTTTATTAGATAGGCTAGAACATGCAGATTATGCTATGGAAGTTATTTTAAAGATGACATATACACCAGCAATTCACCTTACCTTACCTTCAACATATATCTCGGGGTTAGAAAGGAGATGCTCCGTCATGATAAATTCAACTTCACCAATTCTTACGATTCTCTCCTACCCTATTTTGGTCGAAACACCAAAGGACTTTGACTGTGTGTACTGAGATTATTCAGTTATGAATTCCTCTGGCATGCTCGCGTCACCGCGTGGTTCTTTAGCAACAGGCTTGTCAAATGATAGCGGTTATCTATCAACTCTTGTGCCACGAATTGATAGATATCTGATATCACAACTCCAATGGGAAAGTCGGTCACGCTTAGTTTCTGCCGAGGATGTTC
>JAOTOL010001559.1:1127500-1130000 GCA_034440575.1 Imbricaverruca yamaguchii
CCCCCTCCCCCAGTTCCAGATATAATTTAAAGCGACTATGCCCCGACAATACTTTATTGAAGAGTAGATACATGGTGGTTGGTTTTCTAAGATGTTGACGAAATGTCCGTCTGGCTGTGTGGTCCGTGTGTGTCGCTTCAACGCATTATATGCCAAAATGGTCGAATCAATTTCTTCTAAGCTTCCGCAAGTGATGCGGCAGTGCGGCGGACATGTTATGGGCTGGTTTCGGGTTATGCCGGATACGCGCGCATGTGCCGCGTGTCGTCAATCGGGGTCAATCGGGGTCAATCGGGGTCCTCTAAACCCATTGTTGCGCCTATCATTGGTGCTCCTAAAATTGGTGGGCCTAACCTTGGTGTGCTTATGATTTGCGTAAGGGGGGATTTAGAGGGGACTTCTGTCTCGAATTTAGAGGGGATCTCTAAAGGGGCGGATTTAGAGGTTGATCTCCAGCATTTCTGTCTCTAATTATCACATTGTATTCCTTTTATTTGTATATCAGATGTTCTACATTAGCGAATTCATTTCCAATAGTCTCAAGTAAACCGGCATGGAATCAGCTGCCTTCTGATGCGATACCCTATTACTTTTATAAATATCTAACCAGTCCATTTTTATCTTTTGACATGAAACTTTCCAGCATTATTGAGGTTCTGTCATGGCTCGATGGACGTCAAGCGCCGACATTTGCTACCCAGAGGATCACATGACAAAAAGCAAAGCTCCATACTTCAACAATACGAAGCAATATCGACTCTACCACGCCGACATGGTGTAGGATAAATTCACAGTTGTAGATGCGTTCTTTTCATTCAACGCCCATAAGCGTAATGTTCTAAAACAATATCGAGAAAACCTGTTGTCCTCAACTGTAATGGTGGCGTAACTCATGCCAGGGACATCGCCTATCGTTTCAAATATGAAAATATGCCTGTAGCTTTGGCATTCGGGTCCATTAAAATTCAGGGAATGGTCCGTGTTCCACCGTATTATGAACGGCAGCTGTAGGCCGGGGACGGGCCGGGGACCGCCAGCGTCTCCGCTGGCGGCCGGCCCTCTATGGTGGAAAATAGTACTAAAAGGCGCAAAGTACCAATATGCGCAATATATCACTGTAGGTGGAAATGAAATCCACGTCTGAAGGCAAGGTTCGTTTCACAAATGCACTTCGCATCATATTTTATGGAGACAGGCTCATAAATTAAAACTATATTCTTCGCGCACACTCAGGTGAGCATGCGGGCGCGCTATTCGCTTTATTTTTCCTTAGTTACCTATATATCCGCCACTACGCCCTCCGGGGTCCTTGCGGGCTCCTGAAGGCGGTCGCCTGGAGAGTTCTATCGTACTCACCATAGGGCGGTTCCCCTCCACCCCTTGGATGTGCCACTGCTTTTTCACAATCCAACAAGTTACTTTTTAACTTTTCGATATTTTCAACTTTTGAACGACAATTTATCTCTGTATGGGCTTTCGTCGCACCGGAAACCTTCCGATTTTGCTCGGTCAGTTTCCGTAGCTATGGGGTCTCTTCATCAATATGAGGCTCGCTGTCAGCTCTGAGCCCTTCTCCATTGGAGCAAGCCAAAGCTAGCCCTGCACGTCCGGCCCAGGACCCTCCATCAGCCTCAGGGATCATCTTTCACGGGTCAAGAAAATCTTCGTTCAGCCAGAGGCCCTTTTTCAACAGCTTTGGACTTCTCAATCACACAAGGGCTCCCTGTGTGTCTTCCGACCCCTCCATCGGCCCAGGAGTCCTTCATGCCGTCTCTGGGCCCTCGCAAACAGTCCACGGTCCTCCAGCGGTTAGGGTTCCTCTTATTCGGTGCAGGGGTTTTCCTTAGAGATCCAGACTCCTCTCTGCCGAGAAAAAGGCCCTCTTTCAATGAATTGGGCCCCTCCATCAGGCTAGGGGTTCTTGCAGGAATTGGGCCCCATTCATCGGCCCAAGGGCTCTTTCTGACTGCCCGAGGTCCTCTCCAGCAGCCAGGCCTCCTCCGGCGTCTCAGAGTCTCTCTTTGATCATCCAGAGCCTTTTTCCGCAGGCCAGCGGCCCATTTTCAGGGGACCAAAACCCATGTTAGATGCGAAGGAGGACGAAGCCCGAACGGACCTACCGTGAACTATCGGAGACATTTTGAGTAGCTATGGGATTTACATTATTCGAAATACCAGTAGATAATATAAAAATTAGGTTGTGTTGTGCTTGACGTTATGCGTTGTTCTTGTATACTCGCTGCGTAAGGTCATGGACAACAAATGTGACACAAGGAATAATACTCTTGCATGTCAAGCTCTTGATTTATTGATTATTCTTGTTAAGGGCGCGCCGACTACGAGGTCATTTAGCTCTCATACATGCCAAGCTCAATTTTTTCCAATAGGATCACAATAGGGTCCTTCGATTTTCTCCAAATTCGATTTGAACCATGTGTGCCTCATTAAGTGTTGCGAATGTAATGTCGGGCGTGCTGATGGGCATTGTAAGCAGTAACCG